>WUAW01007339.1:8923-30073 GCA_017165845.1 Thaumetopoea pityocampa | reverse complement strand
ATATATATATATATATATATATATATATATATATATATATATATATATATATATATATATATTAATAATTATAAAGAACAAATGAATTATCGTGGAGATACCGACAGTTCACATAACTTTGTAAAGAAGAATTAATAAAACCAGAACTCTGAGAAGGATACCGAAGAAGTAAATTATTAGAATAGATTATTAGAATAGCGTAGGTTCCTGTCATGTGCGGAAATAACTGAAGTATTCGGCGGCACCCAGGGACTGCCCCCCTAGCCAAGTTGATATTCGACAATCGCTATCGCTAATAGAAAACTAAAAAATGATATTGGAATGACATTTCTATTTGATAAGTCACGTCTGACTTGGCGATTAGAAGTGTGCAAGTGTGTGTGCAATACATTTTTTCGTCTCAATTAGCGATAACGACTGTCGATTGTCGTCTTGGCTAGGGGGACTGGTTACGTACCGCGAATGCACTAAAGATGTCTTGTGTAACGAAGTAGGTCACCTATCGCAGGATCATGTATCCTATATAGGAGCCGCAAAAATAAAAGAACAGTTATATCAATTTACTGATATTTATTCATTTGTGCATCAGTCGTCAGACACGGGGGCCGATGTAGCCGAGTCGTCAACAAGCACTTCGGTGCTCGATGCGACATGTCCAATATATTGCGTTGGGCAACAGGTCATGCTATCGCTCTGGCAGGGTCTGTAAATAAAAAAGTAGAATAAAATCTCATACCATTACACTTACTTAACTACTGCGCCATGTTTCATCAAAATCCGTCCGATAGAATTAAAGATACAGTTTGATCCCTGTTTTAATAGCCGCCATTAAGATACGAGAAGTCAAGTAAAAGCGGTTCTAAAGCTTTTATATAAATCGGGATTTCGCATGTAGCGGAAAAACGACATTTATGCGGGCAGAGCCGCGGCCAAAAGTTAGTGTTTCATAAAAATCGGTATCTGTACAATTGAAGATTCATCTTGATCCCTGATTTGGTAGCCGCCGTTAAGGTACAAGAGCTCAAGTAAAAGTGGTTCTAAGGCTTTTTACATAAATTTATTAGTGTTTCGGAATTTCCCATATGACAGAAAACCGATATTCACGCGGGCGGAGCCGCGGGAAAAAGCTAGTAATAAGTATTATAGCTACTATATGGCTACGGTTTATGACGAGTACTAATAAAAACTTTATTCCGAGCACAGAGACCATAAACCAAGAAGTGAAGTGAAGCTTTACTTGCTCTTTGGGCTGAATATTCGTTGTCTATATTGGAGCCGATTCTTTGTTTTTAATTCAAAAAGCTTCAGCAGTCTTCAAATATGGCAAGTAAAAATACGTACGTTGAAACCGTGGAACTTCTAGACGACCATAGTGCAAACGCCTCGATTTGTCCAGAATGTAAGTACACACTTTAACACGTTTCCAGTCAAACAATGTAAAATATCTTAATTTACTTTGACAAAGAGTAAATACTGCATAGGAGCACCGCAAGCCGCGTACTAATGTCTGACTCCAATGGCTATAAACAACGACAAAATGCACTAACGTAGTGTGGGAACAATCTCTATTGACCTACCGGAGCTTCTCTGAACCTAACCGTACCGAGCTGTCCTCCGGAGAATTTAACCCTTACGCTACGACAGTCCCGTTCGCCGAAGTACCGTCACTGAACGGAATCTCGCCTCGGAAATATGCACAGTGTGCGTGCTTTCTGTACAGTGTATCTAAATCTTAATTATAACTGTGCTGAATAAAAAAACAATCATTGCACTAATGTAACAAGTATATTTACATTGTTAATATGAAAAAACAAAATTGCTCGTACCCGGAGGTCGTGGCGTGGATGCTGCATATATGCGGCGCACATACCCACAGGTCATCAAGTGGTCCCTAGTATATGCAGCGCTGGATGCAAAAGGGTTAAACATTCCTCCAGCAACCTCAATACCTTGAGTTACTTACAGCAATATGAGCCACGCATGCCACTGCTCTTTCTAAGGTTTATTATGAAAGGATCTTCAGGGCACCTGCCACCTGAATCCACAATCCCTAAAGATCCCTTCGTAAATTATGATAAAAATGGATTTTATCAACTTTGACTAAAGCAAAGTGCAGTCTTGAATTTGACATAATTACTATTTATTATCTCATATTTAAATTATGGCACCTTGCAATATTTTTTTTTTTAATTTATATGGGTAATAAAAATATTGTACCATTGTTTTAATGATTTAAATATTTTTTTACAGTTCCTCCAATAATGCTTCTCTTGTCAAACCTCATAAGAAAAAAACAGAGCATGGTCATGACAAACTCCCAGATCTTAGAAATACTGCAGAAAGAATTTGACATAAACATTGAGAATCGTCATGAATTAGAAATTGATATTTTCATAAAAATAATAAAAAAATATTTAAAAGATTGGCCTCAGTGGGAGGAACTTGAACGGATCTCATCGAGACTGAATAAACTGAAAGATTATGCGGCTATTGATAAAGTTTTAAAACATAAATATAAGAACTTAAAGGAATATCTACGTGTTAGGCTTGATATTGCTAAGGATTCTGCCGCAACGCTGAAAGATATTCATAATGAAAACAAAGAATCTACTGAAAATGAATCCAATGATGTTCTTATGGAAGTATATTGTTCTAGAGATCAATTAAACCATTTATTTTATAGGAAACCAAAATTTGACCTATTTTCTCAACTCCCTACAATTTTTAATACATCAGATGTTGTACCGAACAGAATCCAATGCAACAGTTTGTCACTAAAAACAGTTCTTAATCTGTGGAGTTTTAAAATCATCATTATACTACCATGGTTCGCCTATAACCGTGAAATTTACTTAGATCTCGAGCATAAGCTGATAAATAAGACTCGTAAATCACCAGAACGAATTAATAACACAGTTCTACCAAAGTGGCAAATGCAAGGCACCAACAAGTTTAAGCCAATTTCCAAATCTGAATTAATCAAAGAAATGGAACATTTAATTAATATTCATAAAACATCAGAAAAAAATGAATTAGTCGAAGTTGTATTTAAAGTTTTAATTGATGATATAGAGGATGGTCCTGAGGATTTCTGTGTAACACAAAACTACAGAAAATTTTGCAGTAAATATACTTATGAAAGATATCTGTACTATGACAATGATGAAACAAATGACAAATTTGATATACAGCTTCATGAAACTATGACTCCGACCAAAGTTATCTGCATAAATAGATTCAAGTCACATAGAATGAACTGCCCACCCATAGAGGAGTGGTTTAAAATATTATGTACAGTGTGTAAAATGGATTTCTACACTACTCTGGACGTAGAGCGAATCATAAACCATTACAATGACCACCATGTCAATAATTCACCCGATTGGCAATGTTCAAAATGTAAGAGAAAATTTGATGCAGTATATTTAGGTGAAAAAATATGGTACCATAACTGTTGATGTGTAAATGTGTTATTTCTTGGCCTCAAACACATTCCGCAATTCCCTGTATATTTAGGATGGAAGACACATAGAGAAAAATAATGTATATAGATAATTAAATCACATCGCTCATCCAATAATGACGTAATTGCAAAACAGTTAAAATATTATTTTGTGTTTAATTTGGATGATTTGTTGTTTAATATGTTTTTTTTTTCGAGAATGCTGAAATTATTAATATTAATCTGTAAATAAATTATGAAAAATCATGATAATTGATATGATTTACAAAATGGGTATAATCCAATTTTAAACTGAAACGCTTCTTCTGATAAATTGCAAAAATGTAATTACGTCATTGTTCTATTGGATGAGCGACATGATAGTAATGAATGCATGTTATATCATTATCATTTATAATCTGATCTTACTACAAACATATATTTAAACGACAATACATCTACAATCAGAACCTAAAACAGAAAATTTTGGAATTTTTAAATTCAATATATCACTAGCAACCGACTGAATTAGAATTTTTAATGCATATGCAAAAATAACAAAATAGTGGCGAAAAAAAGAAAGAAAAAGATTTGCATATTTTTTCACTGCTTTTTGCAAAAAAAAAAACGGTAAATATTAACATTTTTAAATAATCCTAGTTCGGCCGGTTGCTATAAGTATCTAGAATATATGGTTAAATTTTCGTAACAATCGGTTCAGCCCTTCACCTAACAGTTAAGTGTAAAAAAGTGGTTTCGAGTTAAACGCGTTCAAACTTTTTATAAAGAAAAAAAAATTACAAAAAAATTAACTTACGTTCAATCAGGGATGCCTGCACCATACAAAAAGAATATTCTTGAATATGTTTACTGTCGAAAAGTGTAAAAAAAAACGATTTTTTTTAACTATTTCAGATTTTGGTTAAACTATCACAGTGTTAAAACTATTATTCCAACTTAATTAACGTTGCATATTTCCCTGTTTTAGTAGCCGCCGTTAAGGTAAGAGGTCAAGTAAAAGTGGTTCTAAGGCTTTCTATATAAATTTATGATTGTGTCGGGATTTCCTGTGAAGGTGGAAAACTGACATTCGCGCGGGCGCAGGCGCGAGCAAAAGCTAGTAGTATAGATAATTGTGATAACGCTTTAGAAAAGAGTCATGTGTGTACAAGGGATGCTGAAGCTGCTTTTTGTTTCAAACTTGTATCTCTACACTTATGTTAGCATGATATTATTAGAAACTAGCTTTTGCCCGCGGCTCCGCCCGCGTGAATATCGGTTTTCTGCTATATGGGAAATTTCGACACAATTATAGATTTATATAAAAAAAAACCTCTGAACCACTTTTACTTGACCTCTAGTACCTTAGCGGCGGCTACTAAAACAAGGATCAAGCTGTATCCTCAATTCTACTGGACCTATTTTGATGAAATATGCCCTGTTATTTAAGTCAGAATAGTATCTTTAAGACTGTAACAGTTTAACCAAAATCTGCCCGCTGGCTTTTGCGTGAAGCTCGAACAAACAAACATTCTGTTTCAGAAGCCCTTAATTAGTCGATCTGAGTCGTTTGTAAATATCTTTGACTTTTGAAAATTTTACATTTACCAATTTTATAATAATATATATAGACAGTTATGATAATATTGGCTACCAATAGTAGATGTTTGTTAGCATTTAATTTTGATCGAATTTTTGTAATAGAATATAATTATCCAAATAATTTCTTTGCCAATTTGGCTGAATGTATCTGCACTAATTTATAATGTATACCGACATACGAATTAAACCAATTGGTTCAATCAATAGTGGCTCTTTTTTCAGTTTCGATTCGAATCTTTGTATGGCAAAATTGTGATATGAATATTTAATCCCGAATAATGGACTTCTATTGTCCCCGGTCCACATTTTATTCCCACTACTGGAGCACGGACCGCTTATAATTAGACTAGCTTTTGCCCGCGGCTCCACCTGCGTGAATATTGGTTTTCCGCTACATGGGAAATCCCGACACAATTTATATAAAAACGCTTAGAACCGCATTTACTTGACCTCTCATATCCTAATGGCGGCTACTAAAACAGTGATCAAGCTGTATCTTCAATTCTACTGGACCGATTTTGATGAAACATGCCGCAGTATTTAAGTCTGAATAATACTTTTAACAGTTTAACCAAAATCTACCCGCTGGTTATTGTGTGAAGTCCGAACAAACAAACATCGATGGATTTGGTTTCAGAAGCCGTTAATTAGTTGATATAGGTAGTTTGCTTTTAAATGTCTCTGATTTTTGAAAATTTGACATTTAACAATTTTATAATAGAAGTGGCATTTGTTCATAGTCTACCACGTTGGCCTAGTGCGTATTGGTAGACTTCGTATCCCTATGCGGCCTGCGAGTTTCCTCATGAAATTCTCTTTCTCCACTGAGTACATTGGTATCTACAATGTAGACCATATCGCTCATCCAATAGAACAATGACGTAATTACATTTTTGCAATTTATGAGAAGAAGCGTTTCAGTTTAAAATTGGATTATACCCATTTAGTAAATCATATCGATTATCATGATTTCTCACAATTTATTTATAGATTATTATTAATAATTTGAGCATTCTCGAAAAAGATCCATATTAAACAACAAATCATCCAAATTAAACACAAAATAAAATTTTTAACTATTTTGCAATTACGTCAATATTCTATTGGATGAGCGATGTGTAAACTGATGTGTGGCGCCGGCATAAAAATAGCGTCACTCCATTTCATCCCGCAGATGCCAGGAGGACCAGCTGAGGGTACCAGGATGATGATGGATGATTTGTTATGTTTATCACTATTTATTTGTTTAATATGTATGTATATATGTGTATTTTCTTTTTTTATTTATATCTGTTATACTAAAGTATTATTATTATTGTTATTTTGAATTTGAAAATCTGCTATAAATTATAGGTTTTATTAGAATATCAATCTAGATGTACACCACTGATTGCCACTTACAAGGATTTTTACAATTCTTTCCATGTAAAGATTGTCTAAAAGAGGTCGCTGTCTGCGATAAGACCGCCCAATGTACACTTTTGTATTGTTATGTTGTGTAAAGAATTAGTTATTAATGGTGTACAATAAAGAGTACTTTATCTATCTATCTATCTATAATGGGCAACAGCGTTATTCTGATAGTCAATTAAAATTTGCGATTTCCAAGACGCCTGCCAAGCGCTGAGATAAGAGCAAATCCCTGCCATCTCTTTTTAACGCAGAGTGAATCCTACATAGGACTTGCGCAAGTCGCGAGGCCGGCTGCGGGGCGTGTCAGACTCCCACTGACTGAACACTCTGCGGCGGCCTTCATCGACACATTGAGGAGCTCCTGGATCCACTGTGGATGACCTACCACAAAAAATTTCACCTTTTTCAAAATTTCACCCCCACGGGGGTGAATTACGGGACGTAAGTTTATATGGGAAGTTCGTCACTTTTGAGGGTAGAAGCACAAAATTTCGTTTACCTTTTTCAGGTTAGAAATAAATGTACACGTATATCGGCGTTTTTCAAAATTTCACCCCCACGGGGGTGAATTACGGGACGTAAGTTTATATGGGAAGTTCGTCACTTTTGAGGGTAGAAGCACAAAATTTCGTTTACCTTTTTCTGGTTAGAAATAAATGTACACGTATATCGGCGTTTTTCAAAATTTCACCCCTAAGGGAGTGAATTAGCTTAGTAATTTCAGCCTCGAAATGGAACACCGCAAACGTTTACAAACAGACACTACGGTAATTAAAAATAAAAATTTATAACACTAAAAACGCGAGCGAGGCCGCAGGGCACAGCTAGTATATGTATAGATTCATAATATATCTCCTTTTATTTAATTTTACTATATAATTCATCGACATGTGCATATCCATAAAATACTGGCACTAATTGTTCACGTAGTGTAACGTGCATTGATATGAATTTTATTTTAATTTCGTATTTGGCTGCGTATTGTTTTAGTTGTGAGCTCGTATTGTGTTGGGGCGTGCGTACCTACGCGGCCCAATGTTGACGATTTTCTATATATAACGTAACAAAAGAAATAGAATTTATAATTCGGTATATTCGCCCATGGCGCCTATTAATTAAATACTCTCGTTTGCGTTTCTGAAACGTTTATCTATCTCTTTCTATCACGTTATTCTGCTTACTAGAAAAAATAGATGTTATTGCTATGTCGTCGGTCTCCTTCTATGCTAATAGAAAGTTCTGAAGTTTATTATCTACCTAACAATATAAACCTTCTTAAGTCAATCTGTCAAACAAAGCTTAATGATTGAAATCTTATTTATGGTATGTCAAGGATTTCATATTTGTTATATATCAAGCAGCCGTTATATGATAGGTTAAATATCTTTGTGAAAAAATTGAAAATATCTAGATCTTGAGAAACTTAACTTTCTTTATTTTTTATATAAGCGTTAGCTTTATATTATAAATATGGAGTGTAACGATTCGAACCCTGATGTGAGTTTAAACATTATTGATGATCATCAGACGGAAGGCTCAAATGTAGCATGTAAGTACGTTAATGAATATTGAAAAAACATCATATTAATATTTGTTTTATAAATGGTGGCAGAGGTAGTCAATTTGCTGCAATTTCACGAGCCGCCAACCGCCAACTGTAGACAATGCAGTGACTAGTGGTAAAATGAATTTTATGTACCTAGAGAGAATACGCTAAAGATTGAGGTACAGTTACACAACAGCGGAGCCCAGGCTAATTGATTTAAAATGAATTTTAATCGATTGTTAACCCGCGGATATAGTCAATTTTAAGAGTCCCATTTGGGGCAATTCAATTACTTTCTAGAAAAAACAATTTAATTCTTAAAATATCATATAAACATCACAAATCGGCCATTACACATTAAAACAATTCAACAGTTTTACCAACATTACAATACTGTATATATTTTTTTTTAATTAATTAACGGCAGTGGATACAAATCCTTAGGCGTTAAGCCATAGTGTATAATATTGTTGTAATAATACTATCAATTATTTTAGTAGAATATTGATTACTACGTTGATATTTTGTGTAAAAATGTCAGTTATTTTATAAAAATCCTGATTAATTACTATTTATTTAGTGTAGTTTATTTTATAGCAACCTAATACGCTCCTCGCCTCGCTCGTCGTCTAAGGTAACCTTTTATTTTTGACTTAAAACGGGACATTTGTTTATATAGGTTAATTAACAAATAGACAATGAAAATTTGTTATTTATTTAGAAAAAAATATTCCAAATTTTTAGTTATATTTATCAGAGGAACAAATTTTCTTTAATATGGCTAGTGTTAATTTTAAGTATAAAACTCTTTCAATCACGGCTCCTCAATTTTCGCGTGGTTTCCGAAAACGGGACAATTTTGCGTCCCGGAGTTTATTTTGTGGACATTGGGACAGATACGACGACGACAAGATCACCTTATCGTCGTCGCACCTATTGTTTACTTATACTAGCTGTTCCCTGCGGGTTCGCTCGCGTGTTTAGTCTTTTTAATCTTTATTTTAATCGCCGTTAGTATCTCTTTGTAAATGACGTTTGCGGTGTTCCATTTTGGGGTTATAATTATTCACCTAATTCACTGTGTAGCATACTGAATGATAATAACTAATAATCAATCAATGGCGTCACTATCCGTCTCGCTCTCTCTCTCTCTCTCTCTAAAAATAGAACGTCAGTCTGTCTCACTCTAATCAGGTAAAAGTTTTTTGTTTGTTTTTGGGTCCTTTTGCAAATAAATAAGTAATCATATTTTTATTAAAAGATAAGTAGTAAGTGTTGTGCCATTTTGAAATCTTGATTAAATGGGCCATTTTTTAAGTAACTTACCCAGGGTAGTATAGTACTTTTTTTAAAGATGTGGTGTCTAAGTTAGCTGCAAAAGCTTTTTTGAACTATGACTCAATCAAACTTTTTTTTTTTTTACTAAAATAATAATACTCAATAATGGATTTATGGCTGTAATCAACAGCATGGTTATTTAGCATTACGTTAAAAAAAAGTCACTGCAAAATTGGGAAATTTGTGACTACAGAACCTAAGGATGTAGGCCACGGTTTCAATTTTCTACATTTTCAAAAATATAATTACCACTTAACCAAGGGACATGCAACCTAGCATATCACCCGGTACCCGCTTGGCGTTAAGTTTCGGGACACCCTGCATATGTGGCTAAAGAGCAAAATAAGTTTATAGTCCTTCAAGAGTCCTTTCAGGAAAAACAACACAAATGAACTTCCGCTTTATGCCACCTGCGTTGTGCCTGCGTGTATGACGGAGCTGAAAAACTTCTGTAGGACTCTGAGTACAGATGTCAGCAGTAAAATGTCGCCTTCAGCAGTTCGGTAGTGACTCCGTCACCTGGTGCCTTGTCGTTCTTAAGTTACTTGAAAGCCAGAATCTGATACAGGCCAGTATCTGGTATATCTTCGGTAGAGTATTTGCTTAATTTATCCCTAGGGTCTTGAGCTGAATCAGCAACAGTTTGTTGTTGAGTGCTGTCCAGCTATCTGTAAAACTGTCACCAAAAATCTCAGGCCTAGAACGAACGATCCTATCGATATGGGGCTTCGGTTCCATTAGCTGGCTTGTTCTAGTAGACAAATTCCTTGCGAATACTTTAGAGCCTTTATACGAACAATAAAGTCTTCAATACGCTTGGTATTAGTAGACCCCTCCAGCTTTACGTTGTTTGCAATGTGCCTCTTACCAACTGGTGGTCGCTTCCAGTTTTAACTGGGTTGAACATAAAGACATTATTGAAAATAATATTAATAATAATTCTCATTAATAATAGAACTAAATATTTATATAGACTAAATTAAATATTTAGTCTATATAAATATTTAGTTCTCATCAGTCATTAAATTTTTAATAGTATTTTTGGTAATTATGACTATTAAGGTCTCAAAGGCTTATTGAGCTGAAATAATTTTTAATCGATAGAGGACCCCTAGCTATAGTGTATTTTAAAAGTCACATTTGGGGGAATTCAACCACTTTTGAGAAAAAATATATTTAAAATTCTTAGTGGTGAGTGTAAAAATATTCCTTATGGACAAAATGACACAATAAATGGCCGAAAATAGGTGCGACGACCAGCAAAGCGAGGAGGAGCGTTAGGTTACTGTAAAAAATGCACGGGCCGAGCGAGCGAAGCGAGCGTGCCGCGGCAGCGGCCGGCGAGTGCCACTAAATAAATAATAATAAACAAGTATCGACTGCCCCAAATGTGACTTTTAAAATACACTACAGCCACGGGTCCTCTATCGATTAAAAATTATTTCAGCTCAATAAGCCTTTGAGCCCTTAATAGTCATAATTATCTTATTTTTGCTCCAAATATCTGAAGATTCATCAATTTTTATTCCGGAACCCTAAAAATTTCCGACATAAGAAGTAGTCTGTAATTTTAATATATTTTAATATTCGTAAATATTAGTTACAGTCGAACCTCGCTAACTCGAACCTCTATAACTCGAAAACCTTCATATGTCTGAGATTCAGACCTTGCAAAAACCTCTGTAACTCGAAGAAAAATACAGAGAATAACTCGAAGTTTTCTGAACGTATCCAGGTTCATTATTTTGCCTCTGTAACTCAAGTTTAACGATACCCGACCTCTATAAGTCAAAGACTACCTCTATAACTCGAAGTTCCAATACCCTGACCTCTACAGTTCGAAGCACTTCATGCAATGACTCGAAGAATACATGTCACAACCTGTATCCCACGAGCTAAGGCTTTGTCAGTCACACGGATGAGCGATTCCGGATCGCATGTCCCCAAATGACTTCCAAACGGAAACTCAAATCATTAAGTATCGGTGTGAAGGTTAGGGTGATTGAAGCAGCGAAGACCGACTGACTAAAATAATAGATTTATTTTTTTTCGAAAATCCTGTAACTGATTGTGTGTGAGCAACCATAGCCCACCATGTACATATGTGCAAAGTAGGTATATAATTACTGAACTACGAGCACCGTACTGCCGCCCGTGTGTGGAGAATTTTTACAAAAATACGTTACATTTTGTATAACTTGTATGTAAGTCCTAAAATATAGAATATCTCCACTACTATATTTGGTAAATTTTTACGAGCCTCTATAAGTCGAATATTTTTTGGTCACCCTCTATAAGTCAAAAATTTCAGTAAAACGAAACCTCTTTTACTCGAAGCAATTAGCTCTTCCCCTGAGATTCGACTTAGCGAAGTTCGACTATATATCATAAAAAAGTCGTAATCGGTTCAGCCGTTACTATTATTGGAGGGGATGTGGTCGTGAGTCTATTTAAGATGACCGAAAGTTATCGGATGTCATCCCCATTTATCACATAATTCCTGTGACTGTATGTGCCGTGCCCTCTGGCAACCCATTCAATCGTTAACATATGAAACATTTTCTTTTGCAGCTCGTCCATTAATGGTACTTTTGAAAAATCTCATCAAAATCAAGCAGAACCTAGTCATGACGAACTCCCAAATTATACAAATTCTAAAGAAAGAGTTTGACATAAAAGTTGAGAATTTGCATGAAATAGAAATGAACGCTTTCATAAGAATAATTAAAAAATTCTTAAAGGATTGGCCTCAGTGGGAAGAGCTTGAATATGTCACATCTAGACTTAAACGTCTGAATGACTATGAAGCTATACAGAATATTTTGAATCACAAATATAAAAATTTAAAAGAATATCTAGGCCTCATGCTTAATATCGCTAAAGACACTATCTCGTCTCTGGAAGACGTTAACAGTGAAAGCCTAGAACATAACGAGGAATCCAATGACGTTGTCATAGAAATCTGTTGTTCCAGAGGTCGGTTAAACCATTTGATTTACAGAAAGCCAAAAACAGCACAAATTACTCAAACACCTACTATTTTCAACACATCTCAGATTGTACAGAAAATAATTCCAAGACACATTCTTTCCCTAGAAACAATTCTTAATTTTTGGTGTTTTGAAATTAGCATTAAACTTCCATGGTTTGTATATAGCCGCAACTTATCTTTTAACTTTGAGCACACTTTATTAAATAAGGCACGAAATTCACCTGACCACACTAACGATACATGCCCAGGAAATTGGCAAATGAAAACCAGCAATTCACAGAAAATCAAACAAGTCTGCAGGTCAGCGTTAATAACGGAAATGAAACGTTTGATTGATTTGTATAAAACATCACCAACCGATAATATAGTTCAAGTTGTACTTGAAGTTTTGATAGACGATCTAGAAGATGGACCAGATGACTTCATAGTATCGGCAATGTACAGAAGATACTGCAGCAAGAATAAATATGAAAAATATTTATTCTGTGAAAATGATGAAAATAAGGATGTTGTATTTGATATACAACTTCATGAAATAATTACTCCGATGAAAACCTTCAAAATACAAAAGTTCTTTGCTCATAATAACCTAGATGCCCCAGTAGGACAATGGTTGAAGATAAAGTGCGAGCTATGTAACATTGTATGTTCTGGTTCAGATGCTACGAAGATTATAAATCATTACAACAACCACGTTGAAATTGAAACTGGTTGGCATTGCTCAAGTTGTAAGAAAAACTTTAATGTGCGACATCTAGCCGCAAACAAGTGGGACCACGATTGTTAATGCACTTTACAAAATGTCAACTAAATATACTTTTAAAACAGTTAATGTCAAAGTTGAAAATAATAATAATAAAAAACTAAATTGCGTTAAAATTAGCTAATAACCTTTTTCGTCATCGTCGTATCAGCCTACAGACATCCATTGCTGGGCATAAGCCTCCTCTAATGATCACCACACTGAGCGGCTATGAGCCGCCCGCATCCACCGATTGCCCGCGACCTTCACCAGGTTATCGGTCCACCTAGTCGAGGGTCAACCCCCATTTCGTTCTCCGGTTCGGGATCGCCACTACAGCTCTTTAGGACGCAAACAGTTCGCGAGCTATATGCCCCTACCTGTGCCACTACAGTTTTGGAATCCTTTGAGCCACGTCGGCGTCCCTAGTTCTCCTGTGGATTATCTCATTACGGATCCTGTCGCGTAGGAAAATGTTAGTAACTTTTTCAATAGTTCTATACTCAAACTAGGAGTCTCCGCTAGCGTTGACCTTCCTGCAACGTTTAGTCAAAGTTTCTACTTTTACGTACCTACTGTTTATATAAAAATATACTGAGTACTCCTTTGCCCGAGACAACTATGCCCTGTATGTACCAATTGCACCAGCATTAAAATGGTACGGTTTATAGAATATGCAGATAAAGAGATTTAAATTAAAAAGATAAAACTGTTAACACACTTATACATAAAAAGTGGACATGAATAAAATATGTAAATATATCATCTTTGGACAGGAAATTTAAAGTTGTATTAAGTTTTTGAATTATTGAGCTACAAACAATTCTGAAAAAAAAATGTATGATCGAAATATTTTGAAATAGTTCTTCCAGTTTAAGTGCTACACTTAAAGTGTAAGAACTTTTGAAAACATTCTACTTACTGGAGTCATATATAGTTTACGAGATGTAGCCGATAAATTTATTATGTAGTTGGTTAAGTAAAAAGTTAAAGTTCAATAATAACTCCATATAAAATAATTTAAATCAACGGCAAATAATAACAAAGTTTTTTTTTTAAATTGAATGCGCAAAGCGCTTTTAGGCGGTTCTTTATTATTTGTTGTTTCTGTAAGAGTTGTAAGTTTGTTTTTTTTTAAAGTCCGTCGACTTACTGGTGGTAGCCCGGCCGGCCGAACAGAGACATGTCAATATTTGAAGTACTGAAGTTGCAGTAGATTCGTTTCACGCAGCTTCCCGCCATGCCTCGTCCGTTTGTGCAGCTCGTGTTATCTGTGCGACATAAGATATGCACGGTGATAAAAAATAATCTTTAAAGTGAAGCCTTTATGCACGGTGGGGAAGAATTTAGTACAGTTGTAATATCTAAAACAGTGATTCTCAACCATTGTGCCGTGGCACTTTTGTGTGCCGCCAAATTCTTAAAGTGTGCCGTCAAATTTTAGAAATATATACACTAAAAATTATACTAATAATAATTATAATAGTAAAAATTATACTAATAATAATTATAATAGTAAAAATTATAATAATAATATGCTTTAGTAGCATTGTCATCTTTACGACCAAATGTAAATGAACTTATCAAAAAACATCAATTATTATTTTATTTTACGTTCAACTTTTAAAATTATCTTTGTGTGCCGCCAAATTTTGAAATCATTTAAAAGTGTGCCGCGACAAAAAAAGGTTAAGAATCACTGATCTATAACATCATGGTTATATATTAAGTATGACAAAACTTAGAGGCGTCATCAACTAACTTCGTCAAACTGTACTTTACTAAATGAACTGCGTACAAATCTGTGAATTTATCTTTACATGGACGAGAAAACTCACCGTGTTATGGTTCATATTGAACGTAGTACTGATAATGACTCAACACAGTCATTTTATTCATATCATACTAGGAATGCACTGTACTTACTGCCAATGTTGTGAATATAATGACTTTTACTGTTGATTATCGTAAAAATATGTAATTTTTATTTATTTATTCTTATTGTACACAAACATGTAAATACATTTGTAAATAGAGAAAAAAGATGTACAAAGGCGAGCTTAACTCAAAAATTGAGTTTTCTTCCAGCAAACCTTGGAGTGCAAAAGTATTTGAGACTAGATGGAGAATAGGATTCAGTGTACTAGGTACAGAAGCATACACAAACATACATATACAAATACCAAAACACACTAAAATACGTACATACATATATTATTTTGAGAGAAGGTGCTACTTAACTCTTGGTCACAAGAATATAAATATTTATGAAATATTTGCACGACGAATTGTCATACATAGTGAATATGAATTTAATGTAAGAACCTATGTATAACTTATANACTATTATAAAATTGTTAAATGTCAAATTTTCAAAAATTAAAGATATTTAAAAACAAACTACTCAGATTGAATAATTAAGGGCTTCTGAAACCGTCGATGTTTGTTTGTTTGTTTGTTCGGGCTTCACGCAAAAACCAGCTGGTAAATTTTGGTCCAATGGATACAGTCTTAAAGGTACTATTCCGACTTACAGCATGATGCAGCATGTTTCATCAAAATCAATCCAGTAGAATTGAAGATACAGCTTGATGCCTGTTTTAGTAGCCGCCATTAAAGTACGAGAGCTCAACTAATACTGGTGCTTAGGCTTTATAAACATATAAATCTGTGTTTGTTTCGGGATCTCTCATGTTGTAGAAAACCGGCATACACGCGGGCGGTCCGCGGACAAAGGCTAGTTGTTAAATAAAACCTTCATTCATTCGCATCTCAACAATCACGATTTGTTCGTTATACCTAATAAATTAAAAAAAAACGCGCTCGCAACATTCACCAAAACGACTAGTGTGTTCGCGGAGACATAAGTCAACAGCTATCGAAGCACAGAAATGTTTACATACACGATCAGGATTCGAAGGAGCATCCAAATCACTACTCCGCTCGCCATCATGCCTCATTAATTTTATCATTAATTTATATAATCATATCATATCAGCCCACAGACGTAAACTGTTGGACATAGGTCTCCTCCACTGATCACCACACCAAGTGCCTATGAGCCGCCCGCATTCACCGATTGCCCGCGATCTTCACCAGGTCATCGGTCCATCTAGTCAAGGGTCGACCTCCAATATATTCTCCGGTTCGGAGTCACCACGCCAGCACGTTAAGACCCCAGCGACCATCGGTTCTGCGAGCTATGTGCCCCGCCCACTGCCACTTCAGCTTTATAATCCTTTGAGCCACATCGGCAACTCTAATTCTCTTGCGGATTATGTCATTACGGATCCTATCGCGCAGGGAAATTCCGAGCATGGCTCTTTCCATTGCTCGCTGGGTGACCTTGAGTTTTCTTATGAGGCCCATAGTCAGCGGCCATGCGGCATCTAATCTATTAATGTTGTACAAATATCTTACTTGACGGCGCCGTCGTGGTCGCTGAATCTTCACCATTATTCCGTTGCGTTGTGACGTCATTTAACACCATCTGATTGGACGAATATCCGTACGAGAGTATCACGAACACCAACGTACTAGGAAATCAAATATATTTATTAATATCCCATTCTCTGTCGCGCCATCAAAACAACAGTGATGTGTTCGCTGGTGAGTGCCGGCGACAGATGAGAGGTGACAGTATTATCGTGTTTACTACTCAGTGCGAGCATAACTGGTTCGGATCCGAGACCTTTAGCACAGCGAGCAACCAACTGATGACATAACATGAAAGAGGGGGCGACTAGCACAAAGGCATCTAGAGGGAGGCTCGAAGCTTGCTTAGGCGGTCGCGGAAGGGTTGTTTGTCGGAGTTTTTTAAACCTCGGTAATTATACCGAGGTGCAGTATTAACTGCACCTTTTTTTACGCACAGTAAATGGCTGACCCGTACCGCCGCGACGATGGCACAGCACGACGGTTATGTGAGGATGCACCCACTAAGAACTGCAGCGTCCGCCTTGGCCCTAGCGCCCGAGCGCGGGAATCACGTGAGCAGTCATCCGCGGTTCGGGCGGGATTGGTCGTGATCGCTCGCGGGCCTCTGCTTTTAAGGAGGGATCACACCCTCTTTTCCCCCAGAGGGCCCTTCTGACCCCCTTCCTCTGTGCGGGCGCGCCGGACGCAGCGCGTTCTCGCCACGGGCCTGTGCTATTCAGGTGACGGGGTGCCCTCCCCGCCATCCGCAGGCAACATCCTAGGGGAAAAAAGGCTGGAACAAGCTTTACGTAGACTTTTTATTGCAATCGCTTAAAAAAGTAAGTTATGATAATGCAAGTTTTTTTTTATTAAATTTATGAATACGAGAATCCTCGAAAAGGGTTCGGAGTTGGAAAATTGTCGACGCGAACAGAGCCATGGGCTGCATCTAGTGTTGAATGAAAAGGAAGTAAGGCTGCTCTGGTCCTCACGTGTCCGTCAGGCCATTGACCTAATATAGATATAGACGCAACGTCTAGTACAAAACTCACGACAATGTCCACAGGTGACGTGTACACATTTACAGATACGTCCATGATTGGATAATTTAATTTGAAAGCTACTGCTTAAAACACAGTGCTTAAAATTGCATACAATGTTAAATAGTTCATTTGAAGCTTCGTCTATTGACAGTAATCAAATAATCTGTGCCCCCCCCCCCCCCCCCCCCCCCCAAGTTGACTTTCTACAATCGTTAACGCTAATGGAAACGAAAAAATGTCTTGGTATGACATATTTAATCGCCAAGTCACCCGTGACTTATCGATTAGAAATGTCATTCCAATACATTTTTTCCCCATTTCTATTAGCGTTAACGATTTTAGAAAGTTAACTTGTCTAGGAGGCTAACCACAAAGCAGTAAGCGCAGTAGTACATGCACTTCTTTGGTGGGACGTTTTTCGCCCGGCAATCGTGTGACTACATGGTCTAAGCATTAGGAAAAAAATTGGTGTAGCGCGTTGATGCTCAAAGTGGTCCTATCGACCCCCAACAAGGGTCGACAATGACCTGCAAGGGATCCACGCCAACTGTCAAAAACACATTTGAAGTTAATGAATTTACAAAAATTTTATACTAACTACGCTTTGGGGGTCTAGCCAAAAGTGAAAAACATTACAAGTGGTCTAAAAGACAAAACAATTTGAGGATCTCTGGTGTAACGCATTCCTTCGCACGAACTTTGGACCGAGCAAGACATTATTAATTATTATTATGAACAATAATGTACTTACAATGCAATTGATGCGTCCATCTTGATATGGAACCAGGACCGCACTGATAGCCATAAGAGCCACTCGTAGAGGCGTCGATAACACAAATACTGGGTGAAATTAAATTTAATTATTTACGCCATTAATAACCGCAGACATTATCTAGACAAGTGATAACAAACTTCTCTAACGGGACTTAGCAACGATAATTTTTAGACAGCAACCAAGAGAGAGGTGTAATGTTTTTAGACTTCATGTTTGTAAGTATATGTGTTTTTTTCTTTATTGCATCATAACTTCTAAATGCCTGCACCTGAGTATGGTGTGATATCGTTAGAATGCTTACATAATCTTGAGCAATATAGATGGCATTACCTGCTGAGAGGATATTGAAAAATGAGGTATTCTGAAATTTGTTCATATTCGGCCTAATTGTATTATAGTTGTATGAACAACTTGCTTCAAAAAGTAGTATTTTCGTAGTACCCTTAACCGACCAGTGTATGAAAAGATGTATGAGTGTGGATGAGGCGAGATAAATAAAAAAAGATAACACATTTTTAACAAATGTGGTTTAGTTGTCAAGTACTGACATATTGATAACGGGGTATATTGAAAGTTGTTATTCAAGTTTAAAAATTAATACAATAAAATATTAAAACATGATGATATATAGAGAAAATTTACTGATTTCATTTATTTTTGTTTTTTTTTATAAAATTTCAGAAACACATTTTTTTTGCTGTCCGCTGAATATGAAATACCTCTAAAAAATAGACTAGGTTCTAAATCGCAAAAAGAACAGTGTCACGTGCTCATGCTCGGCTCACGTCGCTGTGAGCACTACATTCATAATGGTTATTCCTGACTTTCAACTCATCTTGATCCGTTGGAATGATTTGATTGCGCCTGCGCGTTTTAATATTGTGAATATATAATCAGTTTATCCAACTACCCTCGGGATTGTAGATAGAAAATAAAAAATCTATTGTAAGTTAATAAATAGTTTTATTAATTATTATACAATCATAAGCGACTAAATTATTAAAATAATTACGCAATCTGCATTACACATTATATAAATAAAATTAATTAATCATTATGATCACAGATCTTAATTATTCATTGTTTATGGGTAGTTAAAAATTCTTATTAATATTGATCTTTGATTTGCCAGTGAGTGATTTATCCAGTTATCCAGTGCTGGACTGCTATAAGCTGATGATGATCATACATCTTCATCATTCCCACTATCATTAGACACTTCTCCATCACCAATGAACACCTCTTCTTGCGCCATATTCGGAAACCTTTTGTTTATCTGTAAAACTGACGCCATAGCCATTCCCGTCCCGAACGTATATTCTATAGGCTTCATACTCTCATCTACATTATCTGTGGCTCGTCTATGAACAGGATGATTCTTTTTTCTAACAACTCTATTGCGGCGAACATCATTCAATAATGCCAATTGGTTTTCATTGTAAAATTCAAATTCGCTTTCTGATGACGAAGGGGATAACTCAAGCTCTTTTTTTGTGAATCGTATTCCTTTATTAGTAGTTTCGTTGACTGTTTTGTTGGCTGTACCGGCTTCAACGTCGCTCAAACCTTCTGATAAGCCGCTAGAATCGAGATCATTTTTGTCTAACTGTTCTTGTTTACACCATTTAGTAATAATATATTTATTATCCCTACTTACAGTTAGTAATTTACTTTTAAGGTTAAGTTTGGCGTTTGCTTCATAAACGTCACCTTTAATATCACTTTCATGACTATATTTAGCAAAACATAGTCTAAATGATTTAGTTTTTAATTTTCTTCTTTTAAATTTGATTCTAAGCAAACTCTTCTTGACTGATTTTCTTTTTAATTTTTTAATGTAACCCTTTTTCTCGACGAAATCATCAAAATTTATTTGTCGAGGAAAATCCGGTATTTCTTTAAAATCAGGCATTGTTTTAGCGAGCGCTTGTCGTTCTCTTTCCCTCATTATATCTTCTCGCTTTCCCAATTTTCTCCTCAATTCCGTCAGCACTATTCTAGTGGTTTCTTTTTCTTTTTTACCAGGCGCTGTTGTCAAATCTTCAGCAAGTGGTATACCATTATCATCGTCATCAGTTTTAAGAAAATAAAACACCTCATCTTTACTCTCTGGTTCTGTAACTTCAACTGTCAAAACTTCTGCACTGTCAACCACTATTTCTTTTTCATCGACGTTTGTCTCTTTACTTTGTTTATGTTGCAATTTCCTTAACCTTAACTGCGAACTTTGCACCGTATCAAGACATTTACTTAAATTATCAATGATATTATCGATATCTCGATTTAATATATTCAAATCGATTTCTTGTTCATTCAGAGCGCATGAATCTAGGAAAACATCTAGACTATTACACTTATTCAGTACTAATTTTAGTTCTAGACAAGTTTTAGCCACACCGGTGTGTACATCAGAGTATAACCAATTATTATTGAAAGCGGCACCTAATTTTTTTGTACTGTCTGTATCTTTATTAGCTGAATTTTTTAATAATCGGTACATACGCTGTAAAGCATCGTAGTTCTGTTTGAATTCTTCTATTAAGAGCGGTAATACGGCCGTGTGTACCCAGTAGATGCGTTCATTGTGATTCTTGTAAAGTCGCTGCACGTGCGCAGGTGGTATGTAGTGGAACATGGCGACATGTTTCAAAAGAGTGGATTGAACTACTAGGAACGCATGGTGAATTTTCTGAAACAATAAATAAATTTAGGCTAAAATATAATTGATGACTTATTGGTTCCGTGGCAGTTACCCTGCTTTCTGTACCAAAGGGTCTCGGGTTAGAATCCTAGTAGGGGCAAAATTTGTGTAATGAGTCTGTGTTAGCATTTATATATCA
>WUAW01007336.1:44447-55262 GCA_017165845.1 Thaumetopoea pityocampa | reverse complement strand
CTATTTTAATTGGGGGTAAATGTGTAAATATGTAATTTAATCATGTGACCGTGACGACATACGTACAAGACTACAATTGTGACAAAATTATAACAAACTGTGTCCTCTCTGCGGACTTCGGGGCCAATGCAAATCTGTTTTGAAAACAGGTTCGGTTGGCTNTTATTTTAATTGGGGGTAAATGTGTAAATATGTAATTTAATCATGTGACCGTGACGACATACGTACAAGACTACAATTGTGACAAAATTGTAACAAACTGTGTCCTCTCTGCGGACTTCGGGGCCAATGCAAATCTGTTTTGAAAACAGGTTCGGTTGGCTCGTAGAGTGTCGGGAGCATCAAAATTAAGTGTAATCAAGAATGATCGAGAAGTGAGAAACGAAAGTGAAATTCTGCAACGTTAGGTAAGTTACTTTGAAGTACTATTTGAGTGTAATAACAGTAACATAGCACTGGGATGCGAGCCTACGGAGTAACTGTTACCAACCGATGATGCAGAGTCTAATTACGGAAGACAAAATAATGAAAGGTATGAAAATTGATAAAGCTGTGAGGTACGATAGGATAATCTTTGAAATACTGAGAAGTGGCAAAAGTATAGTGACAAAGTTTATTCTTATCGCTAATGAGCACAAGAGTGTGCACATTGAATTTATTTTAAATATTTTGTTTGAAAAATCATTTTATCGCTATAAAGTCTTTGTTCTTTGTTGTCTGGTATCTAGTCGTGTGTGATACAGGCATTCAAAAAGTAATTGATAGATTGATAAATACAAAATGAAGATTATTACGTATAAGTTATGAAATATACAAACTTTCTCATATATCTCTTATTCGTTGTTTATATCAAATATTAGAAGATTAATAATATATTCCGTTTTATGCATTTGAAGTTGGACAATTGACGAAATATTTGAATTATGTAGAAAACGGTGATGAGATAAAACAATTCGTCGAGTATTGGAATTGAAGATTCGAATAACTGGTTATGAATTAGGATAACCAGTATTACAGTAAAAGGTCAGATGTGAGATTATTACCGGAGAGAAAACATGATTTATTATTAGAACTTATTTGACCTCTAATAAGAAAGATATTTTAGTCAGTGACTAACAACACGATGTAACAAACAGAAAATTAATACATTAAATACATAAAAATTTACAAACAAGCACAACACTAGCCGAGTAGTCAGGGGTTTGCCTTGCAACGACGAGTTCGTGAACTCGATCCTCCCTTCTTTACTCGAGATTATAAAAAAAGAAATTAAGTTACTCTGCTTACCCATTGGGAGTATTTTTATTATATAACTAACCTATTTAAGAAACTTCGACCAGAACTACACTAATTCCTAAAACTCAAACAGTGAAGAGCTAAAAAAAGAAAATAGAATTATTTTATGCGTAGACGATAGTAACTGACTTATACATGCCAGCACGCGTTGCCTAAGACAATGGAGGGGCAATGGAGGGATACAAAGTCTACACAAAAATAACAAACATAAAATAACATGCGAGGACGTTTAAATAAGAAAAATAAACATCACTGCTCTACTGTATTTTTGCCAAATTGAAATAAACAGTGACGTGACTACTATTATTTCAATTGCAGATCTTGATCTGTACCTATTGTAAACTACAAATAAAATTCATATTTTCGAAAACTTATTTCCTAAATTCATATATGCGACATGTTTTTAGCTAAAACTCAACAGTTGCACTTACTCTGATGCTCATAACTCATGATATTACACAGACAGCAAGCGACCTGTGACCGCAATCGTATCAGTGATTTTGACAATTGTATGTTTACTATAGGATAGAGGTCCTTTTTTGTCTCGTAAACAATTTGCTCCGTTTTTCGGTTTTGAGTAACATTGAATTTTTAGCTTTCCCTGTTCCCTGGTTAGCTAATATTGAATTTTTGCAAATTCATCAACTTTTAATCTGTTTTCGACAGCTCTTGCTACTCACTTTGAAAGATTTAAATTTCTAACTGTAGTGATCATCGTCGAACCCCTGACGGGTCAATATAGACCACTTTGTATTATATCTATGCTATAGAGGAAGACACGGAGTAATTAACATAACTTTTTAAACATGAATAGAAATAATTTTAATTAAATGTTTCCACAAATAATTTCAGTCACATAAATATACACATGCATACATACATACGAGTATATACATTATACACGTACGAACCATCTGTTTGGTGTCACTCTGCTGAATTTCGTCTATCTATACTATCAATTATCTATACTAAGTATTAAAATCCAAACACTAAAACTAAACTTTGAATTCGACTAAGGTTATATCAGAAATTTAGTCTGCTAAACTTACTTCTCACCGTACATGTACTACTGAAAATATATTAATATCGAAATTTAAAAAAGGTCAAGTTCGTAGCACCCTTAATCGACGAAAGTGTATGAAAAAATGTATGAATGTGGTTGAGGTAAGAGGTGTGTGGCGAACTGTGCTCTCTGTGTACCCTTATGTGATACCGGCGCGAGTGTATGTACACATATATCAATATCGAGTTAGCGAAGGAAGATTCTTAACTAATTAGAGCTGGTCTGTCCTGGTTGACAGGTATGCTGTAGGTAATATGAAGTCGGAAGGAACAGAGAAATGACATATCCAAAGTTTCATGCGATTGGTTAGTCCAGTGATTCTCAAACATTGTGGCGCGGCAATTTTGTGTGCCGCCAAATTCTTAAAGTGTGCCGTCAAATTTTGGCTTTAGTAGCATTATCATTCTTACGACAAATGTAAATGAAATTATCAAAAAACATCAAGCTCAAATTTCTCATTAAAAGTATTCTCGTCATTAACTTGTAATTAATCCCTTAATCCATTGTTGTTTTTGTAGTACATATTATTTTCTTTTAGATTCAACTTTTAAAATTATCTTTTTCTTTGTGTGCCNTTATTCTCGTCATTAACTTGTAATTAATCCCTTAATCCGTTGTTGTTTTTGTAGTACATATTATTTTCTTTTAGATTCAACTTTTAAAATTATCTTTTTCTTTGTGTGCCCCCAAATTTTGAAATCGTTTAAAAGTGTGCCGTGACAAAAAAAAAGTTAAGAATCACTGGGTTAATCGGTGGCAATTTCGATTTAAAAAACTTCTTCAACATTTCAGCCGTACTTAGGGCATGTAGTAGTTTTCGCCGAACACTAGCAACACCTGTAAAAAGTTACCGAAGAAGATAGAGCACGCCCTGTAGTAGAATCTGAGGACAAGAAGTGAACTGACGCAACTACAAATCTTCTACAATCTATGATTATCGTATTGATATGAATGTGTGTTTGCGCGTCTGTCATTGGATTAACGGACTAAATCATAATCACCATCACCAATATAATATTGCTATTAACCCTTCCAGCGATCGCTTTCCGCGAAGTGCTTTGAGTGCCGAGGTCTTTCGTGGACACGAATTATTGTCCACAACATCGTAAAAAAACTGAATAGCATCCCGTTATTTTATAAATATATATTGTAAGTCGCATATCAATGGAATCTGCGTGAAACGCCCTATCTTGTACTATAAGTTGGACAAAAAATTTCCGAAAGATTAAGACTAAACTTCGAGTTTCGTTTAGTTTTAAAATAGGTAATAGGCATCATGAAATTAATGAATGAACGACACGAAACTGGTAATTTCTTACTAAATAAATATTACTGTTATCAAGACAAACATCTCGGGATGACATAAAACTTTATCTTGATTTATATTTGATCGCACTAATTCCCAGTTTGTTGAACTGATAAATGAACTGAAGCCATTGAAGACCAACACTGATGCTATTAATATACGTGGTCGCGTCTATTTTACATTAAGGCTGCGATTCTAAAACTGATTAAAACTGTATCCACCCTCGGAATCTTTTTAACCCCTTGTAAATATCAACATATTCGGCTGAGTAGAGAGGATTTCTATGATTATTTAGAAAAAGTAAGGAAACAGAGAATGAATTAATTATTTAGATTGTTTTATTTATCTCGAACAGTGTCTACAGTAAATATACTAGTATTCTCTCTGCATTATCCCGTTTCAGACTGATAGGGAATGCCTTTGTCAGTATGTTCAGCTATCTTTGATGTGTAGTTTTAAAATAAATTAATATTAGGTCACGACGTGACAAACTGAAAATGAATAAGATCTCAAAACTTGCTTAATGATCATGAAATTAATTTGATTCCATTCCTAATTAGAGGAAATATACAGGTCTAAAATTGTAGGGTTTCCGAAATATAATAGTATGTCACACTGTAATTCTAATTGTACTCAGCTTGGATATCTCTAGAGTAAACTGTTTACATGGTCTAACTAACAAAATGCCGGCTTAGGACTCCTTGAGTAATTAAAACTAAGCAATGTTGGTGTTTGCAAGACAAGACAAACAAGTTATTACTAAGATGAAATTCCACCAAAATCGTTTTCAGCATATTTATATACAAACATGTTGAGCACAAGTCCAATAGTGATGCCAATTCTGCTGTAACAGAACTTAACTGCTGACTGCACAGATGGCTCAGTGGTTTAAGTGGTCGCTTCTCCACTGCGCTGTCGAGTGTTGCGGGTTCGATTCCCACACGGGACACAAATTTATGTACTCCACAAATTGTTGTTCTGAGTTTAGGTGTTCTGTGTTTCCGTTATTTGTATGTTTGTATAGTCCCCGCGACACAGGAATTAATCCTGATGCGGGAGTTGTCTCTTTAAAAAAATCTTTTTCTAATGTCAAACGCCAAAACGAGATAGCAAACATTTATAGCGAGTACCAACCTAGATTTCTGTTAAACGGTTCAAAAAAATGTTACTTATTGCCTATATTTAGTGCGTATGATCCAGTCCGCGTCTAAATCTTTTAATTTGACATGTCTAAACAAAACTGGTAGCAAGAAAACTGTAGCTATCTCGTTTTGGCGTTTAACATTAGAAAAAGATAGGGAGGACTAAATTTATTTAAGTTCTGTTACCGCAGAATAACTACCAGTGACTGTAATTTACTATAAATGCGTTTATCACCGAGCCCACTGACAAGGCTGTGCATTTCTATTGTAAACTTATTTCAAAACATGTGAACAGCGGACACCTTGAATGCGTGCGCGATGGATGCACGGAATTTATAAATATAAATTTAAATCCACTAAGACAAACTATAAACTGATAGAAACTTGTCTTTAGGTAAAATAAATGAATAGGTGTATGAATACTGTATGAAGACTGTGGATGAACCAAAACAGGTATGTGGGAAAATTGACAAACTACACCAACCCCATGAAATATCGACGCGGACGGTATTACGTAATTTAATTGCTTGTTATCATTGAATTGATATTGTGCTTTAAGGCATGATTATCTTCTAATATGCAGAGTGAAATTGATTATTCATTTCTGTTCGGTATGCTTAAATAAAGTCGAAAAAAATCTAAATTGATAAAGTTTCAAGGACAATTCTTATAAGACCTGCAATAAAAAGAGAAAGTTTTATTTGCGACATTACGGTACGGGGCGAGCGAGCGTACCAACAAAATACATTTGAGTGTACTTGGCAACTCAACTAATTACAAACAAATATAAGAATATTTGTTTATATAAACGTATAAAGGGAGTACTTAGTCTTTTAGCCTGTCCGGCAAACAGATTTAAGTAAACGGGTAAGAGACCCCGGCCCCCCGAGCTACTACTGTCTCTTCCTACTCCTTCCGAGATAGTAGTATCTAGTTCTTTTTCTAAATTCCATATTCCTTTCTCAATACATCTTTCCTACCTTATCCTCTTTCTTTTCCTCTCCACTAAGCCGTGGGAACGCAATGAGGAACTTTAACACTTTTGAATCTTATAAGAATAACGGGGGCGAAATGTGGGCTGCGTATAGACATTTTGCTATATTAAACAATCGTAGCAGATGAAAAGAAGTAGTCTCTGCCTACCCCAATGGGAAAGAGGTATGACTGGATGTATGTATGTATGTAGCATGTACTATGCTCTCTGCCTACCCTTAAGCGATATCGGCGTGATTGTATGTATGTATGTATATTTATTATAAGGAGTTATATCTTTAAACCCTAATATACCAAGTATTACATAAATTTTAAGGTAAACGCACCGTACGAAGAAATGCAGTGCGCATCTAACGGTACACAGTACACGACTCGAAGTTCCAACGATGTACCTGCTCGCGCAGTCAATACTAATAAACGCGTTGCCACCTCCACACCTATTCGTTTATGCTCCAAGGGCGTCCGTTATTGTGACTGTACACAAAATGACGAAGTTATTACTGGATTAAATTATAACCTTAAACATTATAAAATAAGGACGACACAGTGATATCGCAATACATTCCGTAAAGTTCGATTTGACCAAGTTAGATGGCACTTTTGAGTCGCGTCGTAATTTTTCAAAACAAAATTTAATGTTTCGGCGCATGCACGGTTCCATGCGTTGAATGGTAGGTATAGAAAACGTATTCACTATTAACAACAGTTGTACAGGAACACATATGTAGACACAAACATTCTGGATGCTTGGTTGATCTATGGATATCTATATATTTAACAAGAAGAGTCTTGCAATGCACGAAATTCTAAACGCGTTTAAAATATGTCAATGTCTTTTTTAGTATTCCGTAGTCAAATGAGGAACCCTAAGAGTTTCTCTATATCCGTCTGTCTGTTTATTTCCCTCCATATTCTGTCCGATAACACCCATTCAAAAACTTTATAAGATTACATTGCTGAAATTTGGATATAAAAACAAATAATTTATTCATATCCACTACAAAAATATTATTTATTTATTTATTCTTTATTGTAGACAAACAGATAAATACATTATTACATAAGAAAAAATTTATGTACTAAGGCGAGCTTAACTCAAAAATGAGTTTTCTTCCAGCAAACCTATATCCAAATATTAAAAAGAAATTCTTAAGACTATCTCCAAAAATGCAAAGTGGGGATTAAAAAAAATTAAATTTACCTAGGCCATAGGGTCTACATAACAGATAATTATGCACTGGTTTATGAATCGTTTTCTTGCAAAGACGACTTTGCAAGAAAACCATTCAAAACGGAAGTTTATAGATTAGTATCGGAAAAGATATCTTGGAAAATTCTGAAAACATAATTAAACAACTATATGGAACTTTTATAATATCAAGTCTTACTAGAGGCAAATAATTTATAAGATATAGCCCAATTTATCACGTAACTTGGTAAAGAAAAAATTCATAAGTATTACGTGCCATATAAAATAATTCAAATCGAGGGGCAAATAAAATACGAGTCTTATTCGTACGTGTAATTAGAACCTTTCACAAGTCTATAAGATCTATCGATCTCTTGGGAAAGGGCATACATATGGCAACTGGGTGCATTTTATAATCCAGGTTTGAGTATATCACATTAAAATTCAATACCCAACCTTTTTGTATCCGTACGTTAATTCAAACTTGTTGGCCACTTTAAAAAGTATGATAGAATAACATTGACGTGTGTCATACTTTTTGAAAACTCTTTGATCACTGACGACGTTCCCTCAATTGGGAACGAAATATTTGATTTTATCCTTAAATATTAATATATGTTTTGTTACAGGTTCGCGCCCACACCAAGATCCAGTGGGGCACCTCATGTAGCCTCTCAGCACGCAGTGGGGTTATCGCGAGTATATATTATATATCTTTTATTTATTTTTTAATATAATTTATTATTTATATATCTATAAACATATTTAAAATAGTAAATAACTAACACAGATTGTGTTTTTATATTTTTATGTCCTCAGATATTTACGAGTCTCGTATTTATTTATACAAGTGTCTTTGTTTGAAAATGTGTGCTGTACACTACGGAACCTTACAATGCGCATGGCCCGTTCGAAAAGCGGAGGCTCGAACCTGGGTAAGTTCGAGCTTCCGCTCTTTGGACTTGCATACCACTGCACTTTCTGATCTAAAGTCGCCTGCCATTTGAATCCTTCTTCTCCATCGGTTATATGTATTGCCAAGTATGTGACTTATCTGAGTTGTCCACTGCTATTTTAACATGCTAATCCTACAAATAATATCGGTGACCTTGGTTTTTAACGAATAATTTATGTAATATATAAAAAACTTGTTTTTTAACGGATAATATAAATTTAATCAGATGCCTTAATATGCTCAGGTAAGTACTTTTACCGAAATATATTGTTTGAAACGTTGTTTAATGTTAAGTATAGTAGTTGGTAGAGATTCAAAATTCTAAGGCATTCGAAGTGTCTACAAGTTACTGAATGAAATGAAGCTGATTTGTTATAGATTGTTATAGGTATTAAGATAAGTCAATTCGTATACAGGACCAAAGTTCAAAAACCAATACGATTGCAGCGCGGTGTAAGACAAGGAGACGTTATTTCTCCGAAGTTGTTTACAACCGCGCTGGAAGATGTTCTTTAAACTTATGGATTGGAACAAACTGGACATCAATATCAATGGTGAGTACATCACTCATCTTCGATTTGCCGATGATATAGTACAGATGGCTTAATCACTTACAGACTTGAGTATAATGTTCCAAGACCTCAATAGAGCTTCTCAACAGATGAGCTTAAAGATGAATATGGGTATAACCAAAATCATGGTTAATTCTCTTGTTCCCCTCCACCCAAAAGTCCTAGAGGGCTCTATTCTTGAAGTTATGTCGGAATATGTATACCTGGGACACGTTTTCCAGCTAGGTAAATCTAACTTCGAGAAAGAAGTCACTCGCCGAATCCAACTCGACTGTGCAGCGTTCAGGAAACTACGTGACATCTCGTCAAAAATACATTAGTCTTAAGGCATTGTGGCCTTAAGACTAATGTATTCAATCAGTGCATATTGCCAGTGATAACCTATGGATCTGAAACATGGCCACCGACTATGAGCTAAATAAGAAGCTCAAGGTCACGCAACGAGCAATGGAAAGAGCTATGTTCGGAATTTCCATGCAAGACGGATTCGTAATGAGATAATCCGCAGGAAAACTAGAGCGGCCGACGTCGCTCAAAGGATTGCAAAACTGAAGTAGCACTGGGCGGGGCACATAGCGCGCTGAACCGATGGACGTTGGGGTCTGAAAGTACTGGTGTGGCGACCCCGAACCGGAAAGCATATGCGAGTAGACCCCCGACTAAGTGACCCGATTTATTTATTTAACTCACAGAAGAACCCGTTAATAGCCAAAAAACAATGAAACTAGACAATATTTCTACATATCGGCATTGCCCATTAGGAATATAATTTGTATTCTATAAATTCACGATAAGTGCATCGGTGGTGTAGTGATTTTAGACATGGCTTACGATCGAAGGGTCATGGGTTCGAATCCCGGTCCCGTACCACTGAGTTATTATTTGTAATTCATGTACGGTCTACATTGTAGACACCAATGTACTTAACGGAGGAGGAGAACTTCGTGAGGAAACCTGCATGCCCGCATGGGTGTGTAAATTCTACCAACCCACACTAGGCCAGCGCGGCAGACTACAGCCTAATCCCCCTCCTGATCAGGGGAGGTCCGTGCCCTTGTAGTGGGGACGATATGGGCTGGGGATGATGATGAAATTCACGAACCCCTGGCGCCAGAAAAATCCAAATAATATTAAAGTACCTCAGCTCTTAAACATACTTGAAGCTTTTAACACGCTGCCATTTCAAAAATTGATTTAAGAATAATTTTATTGTAACATAGAGAAAAAGGAGACCTTATAACAAAGTCATCATTATGTATACAATACTACGTACATCTTTGCCTACCCCTCAAGAGAATAGTCGCTGAAGAGAAAGTATGATTGCTTCGAAACACATAAACAATCCTTTCTATGTACTAACGCAGAGCTTCAATATTCATGTCATCTCGTACAATATTCGTTCTCTCTGCTCGCACACAGGCAAAAAACTTTTAAAACTACCATTTCATTGAGGGAAATAAATCGTTTTTATTTTTTTATTTTTGAACGACTTTGTCAATACATCACCGTGCATTCTGTGCTAAGTGTGAAGTAATATTAAGCCCTTAATTTTTTTTGGCCTCTTAACAGTGTCCATTTGAGAAAGCGAGACTCTATTAAGGTTTTTTCGCCGAAAGCAACACAGAATCGATTTTAGCTGAGTAGTCGATTCCGATGCAACTTCCGTACAGATTTAGGCCGAAATAAAATTAGGAATGTTCAAGGAACGACTTTGTATTTTCCTAGTTTTGGTTTTTCGTTCTGCCTTCGTTTTATAGACTTCGATTGGAACTTTTCTGTTACCACATTCACGTATAAATTTTATTAATAAATTTTCTTTATAAAGTATAGCACTGATACCCAAAGTAATCCATATCGATCCCCAGGGGTCTACGATGACCTACAAGGGGTCCATAACAAAAACATCAAAAACACATTTGAAATTGATGAGTTTACAAAAATTCAAGATTAGCTAAGGGGATCTGTCTATTCATAACCAAAAAACATGGTAAGTGGTCTACTAGACGAAAAAGTTTGGGGACCACTAAAGAATAGAATTATCGTTAGACATTTGCTATTATGGTCGATAATAATGAAGTAAATTCACCTGTAAATAATTTAATGTCTAAAGTTAATTAACACTTTTTAAATTCTAGATCATTGAAACCCAAATTGCTCTATAAAGACCCCCCAAGGGTCGACGATGACCTGCAAGGGGTCCACACCAACTGTCAAAAACACATTTGAAGTAATGTTATATTAACTACGCTTTGGGGGTCTATCCAAAAGTGAAAAACATTACAAGTGGTCTACAAGACAA
>WUAW01007334.1:8051-20552 GCA_017165845.1 Thaumetopoea pityocampa | reverse complement strand
GTACGTCTGACACCATGCGTCACAGTTTTATTTAAATAACAAAAGTGAACTTTATTATGGCCCATCCTGTATATAAGTCTAGTCTGTATATAAGCCTATTTATAAGTTTTATACGTGAAAAAAAAAAACTGATACACATTACATAGAGTAGACAAGCAAATTATATTAAAATAATAACATTAACGAAAATAAAAGAATAAAAATAAGTAATACTACACATTTGCATGGAATCTGGATATTTGCATCTCATTCGTAACCTTATCGCACATACAAAAAAAAATCATAAATGCGGTACAACATGCACTAGAGAATTAAAGGGATTCATACACTGACTTGTACTAATCAGTCATATTATAATAACCGACTAAAGACAGATGTACATTGGACCAGTTACTTCATGTAAATGTGTATATTTCGACGTAAATCCGACGATTTATTAACCAATAAGGTAATTTCTTATTTATGGCAGAAAAACTATATTACACGATCATATCAAAAAACAATAAATAAAAAAGGAATTGGAAAAATAATAAAGTGACAGTTTCGTCTCCTTGTTATAATCGTCCACGATAGTTAAATTTATCGGCCATCACCGCAACGACACACATGCAATTACATGTACATATATCATGTACATGCAACAACACACGAATTTGCCCGTGATACATACGTACAATTACGCCTTTTTTCTGCTGGGGTAGGCAGAGATCACTTCTTTCCACATGCTACGATCCTGACATACATCTTTCTTTTATTCTACTTTCATCAACGCTTCATACAAGCTCGTCGGTTACGGATACTCCTGGCCTTTCTTCAACGATTTCGATTGTTGTTCGCCTGGGTCGATTTGCCCATTCAGACTCGTCTTATAAATCCGCTTAGTCAATCTTGTTTCATCCATACTCTCTGTGTCCGAACAATCTAAGCACGCCTTTTTCTATCTTTGTCATTACATCTTCTTCCATACCACAAATTTCCCTTATCTCACTATTTCTTTTTATCCATCAGATTCACTCCTGTACTCAAGTATTGAAGGTATTCAGTATTGAAGTATTTAAGTATTGAGTATACTTCAATCTTAGTATTTTGATTGAAATCAGAATCATTTTGTCATGCTTTCTTCTCTTTCAAAAACCATTACTTTCGCTTGCTTACATTAACTTTCATCCCTTTAAGTTTTAAAGCACCATGCATACTCAAAAATATTTGCCCTTGATGTATACTCAAAATATTTTTCTCCTATTATGGACGATCGTGGGCATTGGTGGACGATTATAAACAAGCATACCATCACACCATCGTGATGGCGATGGTGAAGATATTCCATTAGCTGCGCATAAAATGAATACATTTATTGGTCGGTAACGTGCGGCGGTCACTTTGTTGTTATTTACTAAAGGCAGTTAGTATTTGTTGACCACTCTGTTGTTATACGTCTATAGATAGTGTCGGTGTCGCATCCAGGCGTCCACTTTGTTGTTACATATCTATAGATACTACATACATACATACACTCACGCCCTTTTCCCCGGCTATCCGTAGCCCACTCATAGATACCCCTCTATAGATACTATTATTATATAAATATTGGACGACACGAATCTGACCCGGCACCGGCAGCGACAGTACTCAACGGCCCGACACCGGCAGCTACATTCTTCATTTGACCGACACCGATACCCTCGGATTCGACACGACGGCTTTGGAATTTCAATTAAGGTTCACGCCATTTGCACGCCCACATGGAAGCTTACGTGTGTACATAACACATCATAACGATGCCGGCCCGACACCAGTGGGAGACTTGCTACCGACGACATGCCGGCGCCGGCAACATATTGGTGTCGGACCGGACCTGCCCGCTCACTAACAGCGTGCACTACAATTTCATAGAATTATGCGTTCACTAATGTCGGTATCGGTATCGGGCCGGTGTCGGGGCCGGGCCGGGTCGGCTAATGAAAAAGCGCTCATTAGGTGCTCACTTTGTTGTTATATATCTATAGATAATGTCGTGTTGGGCGCCCACTTTATTGTAATAATATCTATAGTGTTGCATTAGGTGACCACTCTGTTGTTATGCGATCACCGAAGCCGGTATCGGGCCTATAGGTCGGTGTCGTACCAGGCGGCCACGTTGCTGTTGTCGTGAGGAGGCTCTGGGAAGGCGAGTTCGGCCGAGGCTGCGCCCGCGCCCTCAGTTTCACCGATGTCCATATCCATGCCAAAACCGCTGCCTATTTCCAATCCCTGCATTGAATCTATCGGAATTTGATCGTAGCCTGAAAATTTTAAACACAGCAATTATAAATGTAGTCCAAAATTAACAAATAGCGAAACACGCAGTCACATGATAAACATATATACACACATTCAACACATATAAAACACACACACACACACACACACAGAGTTAAACACAACACAGTCGTACAACCTTACATATACGACACAAATTCAAATATATACACACACCCAGAAATGAAATTCACACAAATTTAAAGTAAATCTTGAAATAGTTTCCGTTTAGATTTACAAATACCAATTCTATTTAATACAAGAATAGTTACTTCTATTTAATATAAGATCAGTAACACGTCTGTACTATTTGAAATACATTTATTATTATGCCATGGAACTTTACTGCTGGATGTGGACCTCTTCCATAAAAGGAAGGGATTCAGCGTACCCTGTAAGTCGGCGCAGTGGATATTGATTGAAACGTAGTAGGACGCAAGTGGCTATTATCCTAGTGCATCCCTCAGCTGGTTTCAGGGGGTTTAGATACAAAACACGCATATTACCTATTCAATTCAATGTTTTGTGAAATTTTGGCCTTACGCCGGATTCAAACCCAAATATTTTGTCGCGGGTTCGATCCCCACACGGGACAAAACAACTTTGTGTAATCCACAAATTGTTGTTCTGAGTCTGGGTGTTCTGTTTCCGATATTTGAATGTTTGTAAAGTCCCCGCGACACAGGAATTAATCCTAATGCGGGAGGTGTCTTTCTAAAAAATAAAATAAATAAATAAAATTTTGATATATGACAGTCTCCTGACACCGAGAAAGATAAAAATTTACAGCCATAGTTTATTTTCAGAATAACAAATTAAAAAAGCGATTTCTATCGAAACCTTTCGAATCGAAATTCTGTTTAATGAAGCAGTAACATTTTCTATGTTTATGTACCGTAATTGCTAAAATTTTATATGGGCAATTGAGCATATGCGTCACTTGACCGTAAACAGTCAGACGATCATGGACATCCGGAACATTAGAAAAGCCACTGAAGCGTTGTCAGGTTTTTAGAAAGATATAAGACTTCTTTTTGAAGGTTTCCATGATGTAAGGAATAATTTCTTGTAAAAAAAGGTAAAGCACCCCACAAGTTTATCGTTCTCAATAAAATGTCATTTAAATATCTATCGTATAATGACAAGTCGTAAACAGAGGATTTATCTCTGTCTTATCCCATGGGATATGACCGTAATTTTCAAATATATGATTTACAGGAATGTTTATTTTGAATAGACTATTCACGGTAACAAATTAATAATTTGGTTACCAATTAATAGTTTTAATTAAAGTTATTATGTTATTATGAGATATAGTTCTATTTTTTTTAGAACTTATGTCTATGAAATATGAATTAAATAATAAAATAACATGATAGCACTTTTGCATATTATATAATAAAATTAATATTAAAATTAAAAAGCGAAATGAATTGTTACACTGGACAGGATAGACAGCCTGTCACAATCAGTTCATTAGTTTTGAACAGATCATTAAATATATTATTTATTTAATTCAGATAAAAATCCATATTACAATATTAGGCTATCAAAAAATGAATAAAAATAATGCAAATTAAACATAATGAAATAAAATAATTATAATAAATCAAGCTCAGGCGGTAATTGTAGTACTTATTTCGGTAAAATAAATAATTATTAATAGAACACACAAACTATACAAGCACAACACAAAACTTGCCATAAAAATAGTCACTCGACTAGAATTCATCAAAAAAAAAAACACCGGAAATATCATGCATGATGATAGAACACGAAATAAAAAGTGCCAACTATTATTAAATGATATATTATAGTAAAATGATTAAACACCAACATTCATATAAATAATATTCCCATCACCTGTGTTTAGTGATAAATAGGTCCCGGGTTAAGCTGCGTGTAAAGAAGAGAGAAAACCATGTTTATACAGACATTTCTAAATTCTTATGATAGGAACATGATACGTAATAAGTGCTATCAATACATTATAACGTACGGACTTGAGAATCATTTTAATTAGTCATATTTATATATCTCTATTAGGAAAAGCAATTTAAATAGAGTAAACAACAACTACCCTCCTTAATGTGTGTTTCCATTGGTGATGTAATTTAGCAAATTTACCCGCGTTAGTTAAATTTCAATATTAAGTGTATTTGAAATTTTGTGTATTCATATGGAAAGAGGGTACCTTTTGTTTAGATTTATAAATTTGCATTACTGAATTACTAAGTAAATATATATACTCTATATATGTTTTCATATGATCAACAAGATATGGTGTTGTAAATGTATATTTACTTTTTAAGGACAGCGGTAAAATTATCTCAACGTTCAGTTTATGATGTTAGCATTGACATATAAAATTTGATGCTAGTTTCAGTTCTCCAAGTATCTACTTGTAACACTGTAGAAGTTTCATACAAATTTTATACAAATGCTAATGTAGTTTAACAACATAGTTATGGTACAGACACTATTATAATCTCGGTAGTTTTGTAAAATAATTCTCAAGTAACCGAAGACATAACATAACCTGCTTACAATATAGATTTTTTTTTAAATAACCGACTATAATTTTGATAAAGGTTTTAAGAGCTGTTGTTTATCAATATTATTAATGGATAATTATATTAAAATCGGAACATTCTCGGTGTTTGCGTTTCTTATCAGCAAGCTAGCAATCAGTATTTCCTAATGACAACATCTTTGTAAGATGTGAGACATTGGTCTGCAGGCAACTAGACAAATATAGGCTGCGGTAGTGTTGTCGTGCAGACCAATCTGGTAACTTAGGAAGATGTAGTTCAGATTTATTTCAAATAAGTACAAATGCGCGGTAAAGTAGTATAAGTGATGCAATATATTCTATAGGGTAATATAGAATTGAAATAGAAATAAATGTGTACATTTCATAGGATATCTTTCCCTAGGGAATGAATGGTGAAAAATGAGTTAAAAAGGTTAATCGAACAACATGAATACACTTGGGGAACTACATACTAGATTCCGATTTCGCATTACCTGAAACATGTATGAGATGTAAATACACTCCACACCTAGACAAGTGTCTAGGAGTGGGTAGCCAAAAAAATGAACATAACTAAAAAAGTAACTATCGTTCTATAATCTATGTAGTTGGTAGGTTATGTAATATCTTTATTTGTCTAAACATATCTAGTGTTAGTTTGACCAAACTTGCTACGGATGCTGTCCTAGTTCTTACCTTGCTGATGAAACGAGGGCCGGGTGCCATACAGCCCCTCATATCCTTGTTCCGGCCCCAGCATTTCCTAGCGAAGGGGGGTTTTTGGATCAAAAATCAAATAAAATCAAAAATAAAGCGTGGTAAACATAATTCGAAATAAGCAGGATTGTTAAAGCACACTGATTTTACACACAGACAACATCAGTTATAGCTTGACAAATAAACATTGGAGCAATACGGCCATCTTATCAGTTTGTGGTCATTTCTTAAATTGTTATAGTTTTCTTTAAATTTGTGTTACACTAAATACCATTTCGACCACGGAAAATGTCTAAAGGCAAATGCCTTAAGGTATAAATCACATTAAAATTTTAAAAGTATATATAAATGTATATTTAAATTAGCAATTTTACCTTTCCACTATCAATTCACACATAAGGTGACACGTAGTTTTAAAATATACTAAATGCCGCATTTACTACGGCGTAAGAATAATTTAACGCCGTTTCGAAATGTTAGCTTTCCATAAGAGTGGTGATCCAAAGTAATGATAATCAATATAAAACACAATGTTTATGCTTAAAATTTGTTTTTATTTTTCTACTTATTCTCCTAACAAATCAATACATTTAGTCCATCTCTTTTCTAAATCTAAAATTCCCTTAGAAAAAAAACTCTCTTGATCTTCCCAAAATGTCTCAACAGGGGCGATTACTTAGCCATTGTCTTCAAATTTTTTGCCTCAGAGGTGTTTTTTGAGTCGAGGAAAGAGGTAGAAGTCACTGGGAGTCAGATCTGGTGAATAGGAAGGGTGTTCAAGCAGTTCAAATCCTGATTCTTGAATGGCAGCCATCGCAAATGCAGCTTTGTGTGACGGTGCGTTATCTTGGTGAAACAGCACTCCAGCTCGCAGCTTGCCGCGTCTTTTTTCTTTAATCGCCTCCCGCAATCTCTTTTATTTGGTCTGCGTAGTAAGAGCCCATGATAGTGGTTCCCTTTTCAAAGTATTCCACCACAATAATAATTCCTTCAGTGTCCCAAAAAACGGACGCCATAACTTTGCCCGCGGAACTTGAAACTTTGAATTTCTTTGGTGTCGGTGAGGAAGCTCATTTCCAAGTCATGGATTGTTGTTTGGTCTCGGGATCGAAACGTTGGATCCAGGTCTCATCCATGGTAACAAAAGGTGACAAAAAGTTTTTCCTGTATGCTTGAAACTTTTCGAGATTTAGCCTCGAAATGTCGACTCGTTTTTTCTTTTGCTCGTCAGTTAACATTCTCGGTACCCAACGCCCAGAGACCTTTGTCATATGCATTTCATTGGCAATGATTCTTTGAATGCTAGCATATGAGATTCATGTGACCTCACCTACATACCTGATGGTCTCCCTTCGATCTGCCAACATAATATCTTCCACTTTTGTCACGTTATCTTCGGTTAGAGACGTGGATGGGCATCCTCCGCGATGTTCATCTTCAGTGGATGTTCTGCCCAGTTTAAACTCCTTGGCCCAGCGTGCAACTGTTGAGTACGTAGGAACAGTCTCCCTAATGTTTCCACCAAGTCCTTGTGTATGTCTTTGGTAGACATTTTTTTCAAACAGAAGTACTTGATGACAGCTCTTATTTAGTTTTTCTCCATTTTAATGTTTTCTTTTTGACGGTTCGTATTCAAATGAATGTATCTCCCGGAAACCGTGTCCTATTTATATGATTTTTTATGGTGTATATAAAGTAGTAGGTTATATGAAGTAGTAGGTAATTATGGTTATATAAAGTAGTAGGTATCTATGCCAGCAAAAAAAGTAGTTTTTGGATTCTTACGGGGGCTAGAGATAACCTAATATCATTACTGGATCACCCTTCGTATATTTGTATGTTTTTTTGTTATAACTTGATTAACAAGGTATTTTTTTTATTTTAGTTATAGTTATCAATATTTATTTAGGATAGAGAAATTAAATCTAAGTTGGTACATAAAAATCCATATTTTTTTTTTGTATTTTCTTATAGCTTATTAAAGAGTATAAAGATTTTGGCAGTTGCAAAAAGTAATTTTAAAATCAGTCCAATAAATTTTATTTGCATCACAAACAAGAACCCTTAGCAGTAAAGTTTCACACTTAATTTGATAAACCAGAGCAGCATCCGAGATTTGTATGCTTTTATTGTATACTCATTGTTTTTAGGCCTCAAACATAAAATACATATGCCTTGCTTAGTGTCTGGTGTCCTGTTTGTCTAGCTTAGTGCATAGCTTTTGTGACATGACTAGACTAGGAAAGAATCCAAATAAGTTAAGTTACTAAACATTAGGTCCCAAGTTATTCGCTTATAGTGCTTTCGAGGACACACAGTCTATGTTGTAAGTAAATAAATTGGCTTTATTACCTGCAGTTCAGATTGCATGGCCAAGTCATTAGGCCACAGCTGATGATCATCTCTAAACAGAGAGTTGGTGAGCTCCATGGAGAGTCTCTTCTTATAATCATGCGGCTTATCCTCGGACATGCGGAAGAGAACCGCAGCGGCGTATGTTGCTACACCTAAAGATACATCCATACATTTAACACATATGAATAGAGTAAGCAACAGAGTCATGATGTGGTGGATGGAAAGAAAAGAAAGAAAATGTTTATTTGTTACAGCTAAAATAAAGGTACAGAAACAAAGAAAAAGAAAAATAACTGTATCAAATGGGAACGCAGCTCAGCATGTTGCCAGGCAGTATACCCGACGCTGGTATTCTGCCTGATCCCTAGTCGTGTCTGTTCAGACATCGAGCATTAAACAATGTCTCTGGGTTGAAGGTCTACTGGGCTCGAAGCAATTTCATCACAATCACATTTCCTTGGTCTCTTGTCAGAAGGTACGTAACAGTGTCCTGGGTAGTGTTCAGATAACAGTGGTTATAGAAGAGATTGTTTGTGCTTACGAGAATGATGTCTGATGGTAGTTGATTGTCATATCCACTACGATAACAGCAGTCCCTGACGTAAGCCGGGAGAGAGTCAGGCTGCTGAAGTATGTAATAAATAAATTGCTGTCAGCAATGTTTGGAATATATTTAATGATTGATTAATTCGTGTAATATCCACTGCAATAACAGCAGTCCTTGACTTAGGCCAGGCGAGAGCTAGGCTGAAGCAGAATAAGTAAATTGCTGGTCAGTGATGTTTGTTAATATATTCGATGACTGATTGGTTCGGTGGCAGCGATCACGTGTCTTCCTGTGTCAATTGGTTCCAGTTTCGAATCCCAGTAGGGACAAACTTTGTATAATGAGCACGAATGTTTGTACCGGTGCCATGGATGTTTATCTGTAGGTGTGTATTAGCATTTATCTATATAAGTAAGCATATCGTTTTGTAATATCAAAGACAGGGAAATCTAAATTGGGGCAAAATTAATGTGTGTATTGTTTGTTCCACAAACACAGATTGTTTATCTAGTGGTAACATTAGTAATTTATGGATTTATGCAGTGGCAACACTGACTTTTTCTTCTTCTTTTCGGTGCCATTTGAATAAGCAGCAAGCACTCACAAAAATTATTAAAATTTGTAATCCTATGGATATTAAAGTTCACTAAAAACTCTTCATGTGCCTTATTATTACGAACGAACCGGCGCGCACATGTATAAGGGTGTATTCAGTCCTGGAGCTGATAGCGATATAACGGATGGTGAGCCGGTTGCCATGATTGCAAACTAATCGATAAATAAATGCTCTTTCAGAATTTTCAGTTCCATCTCTTTAAGTCACTTAGAAACATCATTAATTTAATCTAGAAACGAACAGAATCACCTCACCACAGCGAGATGACCATGTGTAATCTTACAGATTCAGGGGGTAACTTTTTAAAGACATATACGGAAAATAAATAATAGATGAAGGGATAAATTTTTGCAGTGATGTTTAAATTAATAATACCAGAAAAAAGAAGGTAAAATGATATTGACAGTGCGCCTGTAGTTGCATACTGCAATTGGTAATTAACAAGTATCTTTAATACTTTATAGGGAGAACATGTCTTATACGACTCACCTTCGTTTCGTGAATGCAACAACTCGGTAAGCGGAGCAGTGGCACCTTCTGCTTCTATCATCTCAGCGCCTTCCTTTTCCACTGCCAACTCGCACAGCACGCCTGCGGCCACACGCTAAAAGCACAATTTTTAATTTAATTAATTAATCATATTTAACCCCCTTCGGTAAAATGGCGAGTCTAACTCGCCATGGATTTCTTAGGGTTAAGGTTTATTACTAAGGTTTCGCTTTGATTTTTTCTTAATCTTACCGTTTTTAATATTATTTAACAATACGTAAAAATTGATATTAATTAAGAATATATAAGAAATATAAAATGATTTATTTTTTAATAAAAATTAAATGGTTATTATGAAATAACACAGTTGAGCAGTTTTTTTATTATTAAATCGTACTAGACGGGGTTAAATAAGGAAATTTACATAGAAATTTATATAAAAATGCAATCTATATATTTATATATCTTTATCTTTTTGTCAAGAGATAGGACAGGTTCGTAGAACACTTCAGGGCCTATGCGGACCTGCAGCCGCCCTAGGACGCTGCCTGCGGGCGGCAGGGAGGGCACCCCGTCGCCCGAACAGAACAGGCCCGTGGAGAGAGCGCGCTGCGTCCGGCGCGCCCCCACAGAAGGGCCCCCTGAGAGAGTTGCAAAGCTCTCAGTGTGAGAGGATGTAATGACACCCTCATCCCCCCAAGACGAGGCCGTGTAACAATAGCCTAGCCCTCCCGCGGTTGAATGCTCCTGCATTTCCCGTACACAAGGGTCAAGACGGACGCTGCTCAGTTTTTGGTGGGTGCAAGTCCCACATAACCGTCGTAAGTTTTATTAGTGATTTTATCGTTAGTGCTCGGCGAATCTGTAGTATTAGTCACCTATTTATTTTTAAGTTCTCTTCGCGGTTAGCCAGTTGTGGAGTGCTCTGCTTCTCCCAGTAAGACAATCTAAATCACTGCTCATCTTTAAAAATATGGTGAAAAATCATTACCTCTCATTTACTACTTAATAGTATTTATGCATTTCTGTTTAATTTTATTATTATTATAAGTACCCTATAACGTTATTATTTTATATATTAATTCTGCGCGCACTGTCTACTACCCTTCTCATTAGTTTTATTCTCCTATTTAAGAGGTTGCCTGGAAGAGATTGCGTCTTCACGATAAGGCCGCCTTTGTACACATTTTTTTGTATATACTGTAATAATTGTTTATTCTATTTAAATGTGTGTGCAATAAAGTATATTCTATTCTATCCTATTCTTCGCAAACAGTTACCTGTATATTCTCGATCTCGTTGAAGAGCAGTTGCACGAAGACCGGTATGATATTCTGTTGTCGGATCAGCTGTCGGTTGAGCGCCTCGCGTGCAAGGATGTGCAGCGCGCCCACCGCGCCCTCCACGATCTCCTCCATGCGCACGCCGTCTGCGTACGCACCGCCCGGGCCCGTCCCGCCCCCGGATCCGCTGCGTTGCTGTACCGTACACTGTCTATCAGTTTTCATAACACACAGTTAAATCAACGTTATTGCGTCTGTAGTAGTGTTTGTAAATATAATACATTAATACTTTTTTTTTAATATATCGCGGTATAAGAATCACATATAAAACGAATCTACCAAAAATTCAAAATACGTTATTTTTTATAAAACTTCTAAATGTAGCCCAGTATGATATGCCAAAACAACATACTGATACAGTAATTATTACACTAATTCCATTAAAAAATTATGCTTAATAAAAAGCCTATTAAGTTAGACGAAGCAAAATTCCAGTTTTTAGCTCTCTTGTAAAATTTATAAAATGTAGATACGTTCATATGACTCTTACACCGCGATATGAGAGCTGGTAAAAGGGTAAGCGGGTCACCTGATGGTAACTGATCACTGCTCCCCATAGACACCCGCAACACCAGATGGATCGCAGGTGTGTTGCCAGCTTTTAAGAAAAGTGTAATATCGTTTCTTAAAGGTCCCCAAGTCGTATCGTAGTCGTCAAATGTAAATATTCACTATTATCATCTACATATCAGCCCACAGACATTCACCGCTGGACACAAACCTCTACTGATCGCCACACAGAGCGGCTATGATTTCCTTGTATCTACCAAGTGCCTACGACCTTAGTCATCGATCTACCCAGTGGAGCAGGGTAGGGGGTTTGACATACACTACGCTTTTCGGTTTGAGGATGCCACTCCAACAGCTTTGAGTCATATCAGTGACTCGTTTGCTTATGAATTACAAATAAATCAGTTTGAAGGCGTCTTGCGTTTGTAGTGTTAGTACACATAGTAACTAAAACCGGAATAAATCAGTTTGCGCTAGCTACCACGTGCCTAGAAGCTTTAGAAGTTAGTTTGCATATTAATTAACATTTAATATGTACAATATTAAGTACATATCTATAAAAATAAATAAAAAAGTATTTGTTTATTTACCCGCTGATCGGACATTACTACAAATACAAAAACGTCTCCCAGCTAATTTAGCTGTAGTTTTTTACACCTCAGCATTATCGCGAGTTAGGCTTTTCTCTCTTCACAGGTATCTTTATATGTATGTAGGGTGGTTTAGGTGATGCGAATACCTTTTGATTTATTTTCGTCATTCATTTACTACCCCACTGCACTTCACGGGTCTCCTCTCAAAATGAGAGAATTTAGACTAAAATCTACTGCACTGGCTGAATGTGAGTGGACTAATTACTCAATTATTAAAGAGAAATCAACTAATAGCCCAGTTTACACTAAGTATTTGAAAACTATGTACCATCTCATCAGTGTTACCGCCAGAAAAAAGAAAAACTTCGAAATCTATCGAATATATACTATAAAACTCGCTCGCACTCACTCTATTCCTTCTCTGGTCCTGCATCTTCCTGCTCCATGGTTAACGGATACAATCAAACAGGAAATGTCTAAAAGGGACAAAGTTTTGAGAA
>WUAW01007333.1:3498-14399 GCA_017165845.1 Thaumetopoea pityocampa | reverse complement strand
TTACCCGTATACTTAAGTCTATTTGCCGGACAGGCTAAAAGACTAAGTACTCCCTGACCTTAATTATTTTTAAATTAAATCTGATAAAAATATTATTATAAGCCTCTATCCTACAAACGAATGACTGAGTTTGAATATGTTTTTTATCCTACAGATGTTTAGACGAACGAGAATTTTTTGAACTTAAAATTGAAACGACTAGGCTTAGATGACGGATTACAATCTAGCGTGAAATTGATATTGGAACAAATAAGTGATTCGCTAGTAATGCGCTACTTCGAAACCAACTTTTTTCATTGAACACCTTATCTCATTAATAAACATAAGTAAATAGAATTATTGTTGGGTAGAGTGGGTACGGGCATTGGGAGGAAATAAGTAAGAGTAAAATAAGTAAGAGTATCGCTTTGCTAACCGCTGGTAACACAAAATCGATACGTATTCTAAGGTTATGATAAAAATTAATGATTTTTGTAAAAAACGATTATTTTTTGTATCGATTAATAAAAAAACTATTATTAAGTTTCCGATAAACGAATAATAATCGATTTTATACTATATTACTGCGCGTTCTACAACTTCGACACACGCATATAATCCATCACGCACGCACACGTAACAGTATCTTTCTATGCACTAATCCACTTCTATATTTATTTTTAATTATAATAATAATATATTGCATTTTTACACACATTGATCTAGTTTCAAATTAGGATGCACTGTATCTTGGGTACTAGAGAACGATATACATATTTATATAGATAAATACAATACATAAATAGATAAATACATCCATGACTCGGATACAAACATTTGTGCTCATCACATGAAGTTTGTCCTTAACAGGATTCGAACCCGGGACTCATAGGCACAGAAATCAGGTTCACTGCCACTGTACTGTTCATTCGTCAATGGTGCTGATTCTGTTGTAACAGAGCTTAACTAAATTTAGTCCCTCCCTATCATTTTATAATGTCAGACGCCAAAACGAGATATTCATTTTTGCGTGAACTTATTTTAAAGTTTACGCAAAAACCACTGAATAGATTTTGATTAGGTTTTCACTCATATATTACAGTCTGAAATAGGATTTAGACTATATCTTATTGCAATTGATTTATTAAAAAAGTTATGGTAAAGTTTTTTTTTTTAATTTATGATTCCGTGGATCTCTGGGAAGGTTTCCGAGCTGGTAAACGTGTCTATGTCTGTCTGTCTACACTGTGTGGCGCCGAAATAATAATAGCGTCACTCCATGAGACATCCGTCTACCCGTGGATGCTGTGAGAAGCAGCTGAGGGATGCGCCAGGATAATGTGCAGAAGCGTTATCCTGTTATTTAATCAAAATCTACTGCGATCTCCAAGACGTGGAGATTATGGCAAATCATTCCTTTATTAGAAGCTGGCTCATGTTCAGCAGTGGAATTCCAAAGGCGATGATGATGACGAAATGGTATATATTCTACGTCAACGTTACCACTGCCACAATATCTATACTAATATAAAATGTTTAAATGACAAATAATGTAAAATTAAAGATATTTAAAAAAACTACTCAGATTGACTAATTAAGGGCTTTTGAAACCAAATCCGTTGATGATTGTTTGTTTGTTTGTTCGAGCTTCACGAAAAATGGTTTTTGCGGTTAGATTTTGGTTAAGTATTACAGTCTTAGAGGTACTATTCTGGCTTAAATATTGCGACATGTTTCATCAAAATCAGTCCACTAGAATTGAAGATACAGCTTGATCCTCCTTTTAGTAGCCACCGTTAAGGTACGAGAGCTCAAGTAAAAATGGTATAAGTCTGTTTTAAATTATAGATTTAAAACAGACTTATACCATTTTTACTTTTTTTATTTCGAAATTTCGAAATTTCCCATGTAGCAGAAAACCGACATTCACGCGAGCGAAGCCGCGGGCAAAAGCTAGTATTTACTATAGTAAAGTATTAGTATTTTACTATAGTAGTATTTTATATATAGTATTTACTATAGTATCAAGTCCACACTAAGCCACTCGTGTCACAATGCTATGTTTAACCTACAAACTAAATTGTCTCAAAGTTTTGTTCTGGTCAAGAGATGTATGCAGTTTTAGAATCATTAAACATCATTTGTACTAACTATGAATAGCACATTGGTCCTCCAGTGGTGCTACACGACTCCCAATCAACAGGTCGTGGGTTCAAATAACTGAACGACTCGCACTCCCCTGGGCGCATGTATGATTTTCCAATCATTGAACATTAATTAAGTATTTGGCGATGGCATCAGTCCTTTTCCATTTCCATTACGCACGCTGTTTATACTATATACTGTTATAAATTTGAAATTAACCACTTAATCGTTGAACTGCTTAATTTGAAGCTTTACAAAGAGGTAGATATAATAACAAGGACAAACATAGGTTATAAATCATCATCATCACCACAATGTTAATGTGAGCGAAGTTGCGAGTTTTAGTTAGTCTTGAGTGAGGTCAAACGTTAAAGCAATTTTTGGGTTATGTTCGTGATGTACTGTATGCATCAATACGTAGTATCTGGAGTACGAGCTTCGCTGGATTTCTTTCTGGTTAGTTGTTAGATATTTAGGCAATTATAAAGATTACATAATGTGTAAATGAAAAATTTCATCAAAATTATGAGAGACGTTCTTGACAAAACTAATTTAAAAAATATTATTATTCTAGATATATTTTTATCATTATTCTAGATTTATCTTTATTCTACTACGAGAGAACCCTTTTTCGAAATGACGCTCTACATTCTTATTATTTGTTAACGGAATCCAGGTCACGACAAGGAGCAATTTAATAAGAGGCAACGACACGAAATGTAATTTATTAAAAAAAACTACCCCGGTTATGCTCTATGTATCTGGTAAAGATGTCAAACACTTGGTGTACGAGGGTTATACTTTAAGTTTTTAGAATTTGCCAGTAAGAATAGTTGCCGACAAAAAATCATTTAGATTTTCAATAAAGAACTCTTTGGGAAGCTGTAGACTTAAATTGAATTCATGTCACATGTCAAACTGGCGGTAATTTAAAAAGTGCAAATCGTACATCGAAATGAATTTGACTAAAAAAAATTTTCGCACCAAGATTCATTAACACATTCGTTGCGGTCTTAATTAACAACTATGTTATAACTCGACGGGCATTTCATGATGAAGCTCCATCTCGTGCCACTGTTTATAACTAGTTTAATGAGTTTAAGCATTGTTGAAGCAATCACGATTATTTTCGCGAAGGAAGTTCTTCTACGGCGACCACTGAAAATAACATAAGTGCTGTGCGGCTAATGATAGAAGCTGATAAAAGAGTGACAATCAACAGATCTGGACAAGTTTAGGTATTAGTATGAGTCAAGCGCATAAAGTCTAACACGATTCATGCATCGGAAAACTTTGTATCAGCTGGATACCTCATAATTTGACGGAAAATAAAAAACGCCGTCGTTTGGATTAGTGCCGCAAAATGCTTGAAAAGTATAACGGACCTGACTCGAATGCTCTGTTTGACGTCATCGTTTATATCACCATAAAAGTTGGATATATTATTATGAGTCCGAAGTTAAGGAAAAAAATGATTGCCTCATTCATGGACGGACAGGTCATTTCGCAACAATTGCGGTAGAAGGTAAAAGGACTATTACTGTAGATCAGACCCGATCTTGGGCCGATCTTGGATCTGGGAGGCAATTTCAGGGGGCGCCAAAATCATAATATAATATGATTAAAAATAAAAAAAAACTTCCTCCGCAAAGCTCTTAGCATACGGGAGCCTGGTTGAGCCAAGCGTCGACTTGTAAGAAAAAGGTCCTGCACAGGCACATACCACGGGTGAACTTGTGCACTAGTGCAGTAGTTGTGGACTCAAGATGGCGATTTGAGATATACCGTATCAACAATTGACGTCATTTAGCTGTTAAAAACCTCATTTCGAACATTTTATTTGAACAATTTTCATTGACTTCTCTATTTTAATTAAAAATTCAATCGAATTTTTATGCACAATTAAAGACTTACTACTTACTTTTACTTTTATTCCTCGGAGTAGAACAAATTTTTAAAAAAAGACGCATTCACTATCATGTTTCATTATCATGCCCCAGTCCGAAAAAATCGTAGATTCCGGGCTGTTATAAATATTGGTATATTAGTCTTTGTTTACCGGTTGTCTGAGAAAATGTTCGATAGCAGCGACTAAGAAGCAGGAACCTCTTCCATCACGGCAACGCTCCAACTCACTCCCCTAGACGGATAATCGAATATTAATCTAAGGAAGGTGTGAAATAGGTCGTCCTCCTTACAGTCCCGACCTGGCCCTTTGCGAATATTATATATTCTCCAAAATATAAGATATACTCGGAAGAATTCGTTTTATGAACTCCGAAGATGCCGCGGCTCCGTTCGAAAAAAACATGCAAGAGATCCCTAAAGAAGCTTCAGTCAATAGTTCTATCGCATGCGACGTTACTTAGAAAGGATTACTTGATTACTTCGAAAAACAATAAAAATATTAACAGGTTCCTGCATCATTCCGTTTTTGATTTTCTAAAAACGTTTAGTATGTCCCTTGTATTATTGCGATTTAGCAAATTTGTATAAATCTGTACTAGTTTAAACAAAATTGATTTTTAAATCTTTATAAAATTGTCGTATTTGCTTTTAACTAGCTGTTGCATGCAATTTCGCTCGCGGAGTCTTAATATTTGACGGTTATTATTTAATAATTTATTTTAATAGTAATTATGCTCTTAATTTCTACAGTTTTTTGATTTTCACTCAATAACCCTAAACATAGCCGTAGCCTTTTCGCCCACGCGGGAAACGAGACGTGTCGGGTGCCGAACCACGACGCCGCCACTTTAAGGTTCAAAATCATTAATTCGGCTATCCACCTTACTCGTAACAAGTGGAAAGAAGTGGTCTCTGCCTACCCCAATTCTTCGGTATTATAGTGGTCAGTATGGGTATGTCAGTAGGCGGGTGCCTGCAACGCGGAAGACCGGGGTTTGATTCCCCACCGGAGAGCCAGGGAAAAGGGCGTGAGTATATGTATGTATGTAACCCTAAACATTTACGGGACAAAAAGTAGCTTATAATATTCTAGGAGAGGTCTCCTATCTATCAATGAGAGCCTTGTTTAAATTGGTTCAGCTATTTCGTAGATTATTACGGACAAACAAACAGACATTATCATCATTATATTAGTCCACAGATGTTCGATGTTACAGATAGGCCTCTTTTAATGATCGCCATACTGAGCGGCTCTGAACCATCGGCATCTACTGATTGTCTTCGACCTTAATCAGGTCCTAGGTGGACCGTGTCTGGAGTCGACCAACACTATATTTCCAGGTTCGTGTTCGCCACTCCAGAACTGTAGGACCCCACCTTCCATCAGCTGTGAACTGTGTGTCCCACCCACTGCCACATCAGCATTGCATTTCTTTGATCTATATCGGTGACACTGGTTCTCCTGCTAATTTCCTCGGTAATTTCGACTCTTATGAAAATTCCGAGCATACTCCGAACTCTTACCATTGCTCGAATACACACATACAGACAGTCAAAAAATTTAAAACAGGCATTTTAGGTTTTGGTTTCATACAGCCATATAAGCTCGACTATTCAATATTTTATGTAAATGACACGTATAGACAGAATGACTTAGAATAAAACTATTCAAAAGTGTCACTGTTCGATAAAATACGGATTAACTTATATTTCGGGAGTTTTGGCGCCAACCCGAGTCATTTTAATATTTATTGTGATGTTTAATATATAAATTTGGTGTTGTTTTGTGTATTAATCGTCAATAATCGTGAACAATATTGAAACATTGGAATAAAACTGTGATTAACATAGCAAAGTGACTGTATTTTTTCAAGGCATTTTACGTGCTCAAAGTGTTATTCTTCGGATTGACTTCAAAACTCCCAAGAAGCAATACAATGTGATACACCGATATTTTATAGTTCACATGAAAAATATTATGTAACTTCAAAAATATATATCTAAACTCGACACTGGCAGAAATGGCGCGAATTTGCAGCCGATTGCCACTATGAAAAAAGAAGAAGAACTTATATTTCGGTCAGTGTCAATCCGTGCTTGGACAGTGTGAGAACTAAGGATAATGGGCAGCAGCTTTATCCTGTGATTCAACTAAAGTCTACTGTGATATCCAAGATGTCTACCAACTGTGGAGATTACGGAAAATTACTCCTTTTTTAAGGAGGAAGACCATGTCCAGTGATAGATATCCACGGGAAGATTATGATGATGAAACCCGTACGATAGTAAGTAACGACACCCCCCCACCCCCCACCCCCCACTCCCGAAACAGGAAAGATATGTTTTTCATTTTCCAAATGGAACTCTTTCAACTTTTTCCAAATGGAACTAATTTTTAGACAGGTCATCTTTATTCTCAGTCAGTTCATAGTGTGCGATTTGCTAGACAAAATAAACCAGTGTCCAGTTAAATAAGTTTATTATATATACACAAATAAATTCTCTATTACTTAAATCATAATTCTTAAAATAGTCGACTAGACGGACTAGAATTTAAGTTATGGAGTTAGTATTAATTAATAGTCTATTTATTTTTATTAAGGACATTCTCTACAGAAAATATCAACCGGGTAAATGGGCCAAGGGCGTTATTGATCTCAATAAATCGCTTAGAATTTGTTCAGAAATTCAAAGTGAAATATTAGCGCGCCAGACGCCAATTTATTTAAAATTGCCATTCTATAGCTCAATGTCTGTCTAAGAATTAGATACATGAACTAGAAAAATATACCAAAGTACACATTATATTCTACTGTGCGATGCCAGCTCAATAATAGCGTCACTTTATATTGATGCTGCAAGAACTGGCTTAGAAGAATATTGAAGTTAGGGTAAAATTATCTTGATAATTAATGAATATCTATTGCGAAACCTAAAACGCTTGCAAAGTATGGAGATTTATCTGACGATATATTTCAACAGATAATGTTAACTACAATCTTTAAAATATAAAGATAATTTTATAGAATTTATAACAAAAAAAAACCTAATGATAACAAATAAAAAACTGAATATAAAGTGTTTATAAAGGGTCCCTTCTTTATAAATATCTTTCTTTTATCTATCCTTATTTTCAAAGTTGTTGTATTTAAAATTTTTGAATATCAATCAAATATTTTATTATCCATAATATTATCAAGAGAGTTAAAAGAAATATAATCATGCATTCATGTATGCAATAAATATCAACTACCTAATAAATTGTTAAATAAAATAATTGATAAAATATATTTAATGGTAAAATGTCAATAACTTTTCGAGGAATTCCCTTTCTTTATTTAATTTATTGTCAAATTCGCGCCGTTTAGTAAAACTTGCATTTTTTAATTGCATCAATCGCACTCAAAAATGCACTTTAGAGATTTTACAAAATCATACATTTACACCTTTAAATTCAAAACCAACAAGAAAGGGAATTCGTTGGAAAATTACAGATATATGATAACATTTGTTACTAATTAATTAAGACAGGCAAATTTTAAGATTTAATTTCTGTTCTGTTATTTAGTGTGCAATTATATCGATGTTACTAGTAATGATGAATCATGTATAATGCGAGTTGCTCGACAAATTTCTTAATCTTTTGACAACATTTGAAAGATCGAGAACACATAAGAATTATATATTCGTTTAGAAATTAAACGAAATATGCCATCTTTCTGATTAAATAAGGCGTCTCAGCGAAAAAACAAATGTACAGACAGAACCCGCTGCGTTTGGCATATTATTACAATATTTAAGGCCTATCCACTTAAAAAAATATTAAATAAAAAATACATAAATTACATTTCTTCAATTTGTTGTTTTCACATTGTCAGGTTCAATTTAATTTTATTGGAGTAAATATTTCCTAATATTTTGTTAAACTTAGAAAAAAATACTGATTGAATTATTTCCTCCTGAAGTACAATATTATTTAAATTTGTAACTAACTCTTATACATAGACATTTTAATAACAAACATTTGATTTTTTCCCGTTCAAATTGTTTCAAAAGTCCAAAACTTGCTATTATTTGTTATTGCCACCGTAACCCGAACGGAAATCAGTATTCTTGTCAACCAATGTACAAGGTTATTTGCTCGGGGTAGCGGTTTATTCAATGTAACTACAGATAAATCAGCCTAGAGACGTTTCTGCGTATATAGTAGTGTTTGTATACATAGTGACTAAAACTATAATAAACCATTTTGCGGTAGCTACCACGTGCCTCGCACTTTTACACAAGTCACTTATAAGTAACGTTAGAGGTTAGTTATACATATTAAATAACCTTTAAATTTATGGTTAATAATATTAAGTGCCTACCTATAAAAATAAAAAAGTATTTGTTTATTTATTTATCTGTTGATCGTACACTTGTCTACTACATAATGCAAAAACTTCTCCATATAGTATAGTATTTTTGAAAAGTGCGAAAAGCTTACAAATCGAGGCAATTGAAGTTACAATTTCCAGTTATCACATCTGCATGCGGCAATACAATTTTAGTCACTTATCGACATCACCCACTCACACATAATGACTTTACATAATATTTCTATAACAGCATTATACAGTTCAGTGATATAGTGAACTAGCTTTTACCCGCAACTTCACCCGCGTGAATGTCGGTTTTCCGCTACATGGGAAATCGCAAATCCGTCATAGATCTATATAAAAAAACCACTTTTAATTGACCTTTAAGACTGTAATAGCTTTACCAAAATCTACCCCCTGGTTTTTGCGTAAAGGTCAAACAAACAAACAAACATCGACGGATTTGGTTTTAGAAGCCTTTTATTGGTCGATCTGAGTAATTTGTTTTTAATTTTTGAATTTTGTCTTTGATTTTTGAAAATTTGACATTTAACAATTTTATAATTGTATGAACTTGTACTTTTATAATACAATTGTCAATTTTGGTTTCATTTCACTTTTCAATTTCTATTAGCCTCTTGGACTATATCGATATGAGTTTATAAGCATGACTTATTAAACACTCTAACTCCATACAAAATAAACATAGAAGTAGTGTTGCACCAGTAAATCTTGGTCTTGCACCAGTCAATCAGGTTTTAGTATTGCTATTGTTCTTGCAAACCCAGTCTTGCATAAGTGCAAGTGTAGCAAGCTATAAGAGTCTCGTAAGCCTTGCGAGATCATGATTTGTAGAACTAGTTCCTGTTCTTATCTAGTGACAAAGTAGGCCTGTTCAGTGTTCACCTACATAGAACTAGCTCTATACTGCGGCTTCGCTATGTGACGGTGATGATAATGATTCATAGCATATCTCCATTCTTGATATTGTATTTTTTGCCAGTCTTGCATGCATGAACATGACTATATTTTGTGCAATACTGCATAGAACTTAATTTTAGTTCTATTGTAGTATACAGTGTGCTACATCAGCATTTTGTGTAAAACTGTCGAAAATATGTATTGAGATGATGAATTGTCTTAAAGGTCCCAAATACAAGGCCATAAAACACTTAAAAAATACTAGTATATATAACTCACTGACAGACAACGAAATAATTGATCTGGAATACTACAAATCGTCAGACAGTAACTAACTAACAGTAACTTGCTAGATGAGCGTGGTTACAAGAATTGTACAATTGGCCGAAACAACACATCCGTTAATATTTGAAATCACATCGTTCGCCTTTTCTTTTTGTGAATTTTGGGAATACTAATATTCATAAAAAAATCGTCGATTACGTAATTTCCTAAACCAGAGTGAGTAAAAGAATTACATTTTTACGAATACAATATATTTACTATTATTTAAAATCACGGCGTTCGACAATTCGATAAAAGTCGATTACGTAACTTACTAAGAGTGACAAGAAGAATTGTATAAGGAACCACAACAACATTTTTACTATTATTTGAAATTACGACGTTCGACGGTTTTTTACTAATATTCTTCTTCTTATTAGTCGTACACTTCTGGCGTAGTGGTCGTTGTGGTTCCTCTGATAGGTTGGTTACGGCTTTTGCGAGATTTTTCCATCTCTCTATTCGTTCTATCAATATTAGGACTCCTAATATATATATATATATATATATATATATATATATATATATATATATATATATATAACAAAAAATCATCGAATTTTATATAAATGGCCTTTATATAATACATAAATTTATTTTCATTGAGTAAATCTGATTTATGTCAGTATAAATAAATTTTTGTGCCACTATTGTGCTGTACATTAGGTACCATTATTACTATATATGTAATTTAAGCAAATAAAGCAGTCGATGCTTCATATCGATACAATTTGGGTAATAATAATAAATTCATTATAGTTCAATCAAAATTAGACCATTTAATGTATACAAATTTATAGTAGGGCCATTTTTAATGAATCACATTTGACACTTTACAATAACCTTGCAATAGCGGCAACACAATATCATTTTTTTTTCAGGGTTCAAACGGCGCAATTGGACAAGTTTTTTTTCAGCTACAAAATAAATATATATTTTAATAATGAAAATGAAGACAATTTTACGATATACTTTGATTAATAACCTTTCCAAATGACTGACAGATGTCAAATGTGGTTTGTTAATATGGGCCTACCTTAATTTTATATTAATATATAATATTAATATATTTTATCGTCTTTTATTTTTGTTATTGTATCTGTTACGTGGTCATTCTACACTAAAATAAAGCATTCATCTTAGTATCTACGTCGTTCTAGCACGAATTGGAAATTTTCATCTATCGCTCGACGCTTGCAAGTTACGTAATCAAGGTTTCGAGGGAGGCATTATGTAAATTTACACGGTAGTACTAACTGGCTCCTT
>WUAW01007332.1:50417-62297 GCA_017165845.1 Thaumetopoea pityocampa | reverse complement strand
CCCCCCCCCCCCCCCCCGAGTGATCGCATATTGCCGAAGCCGTGTGATCACGTGAGCATTCTGCCATATCAAATAAACTGTAGCAACCATGAAGAATATTTCGGAGATATATTACGGAGAACCCCACTAACTATCACTCCTATTATCACCAAACTATTTCAGATAACTCATAAACATTAATGACTAGGATATCAATATTTGTGCTCATTAAACTTAATTTAACCCAATTAGTTTTTGAAGTTGAAATCCTTTTACAAAAAACTAGATAATTGTTAATTGGAACTGTCATCAAATGTCTGTTCTTAGCCTTTTTAATAGACAATTACCTTTTTAATAGAGAAGATATTTATATTTAATTTACCTTTTTAATAGACAAGAGCCTCGCTTTGCCAACATTTTCGGTCTAAGTAATTTAAATACACCATTATATTATATTATTGAATGAAGGCTTAATTTATATAATGAAAATATTTTGGAAATTCCTTGACAGTACTATTATAATCTTGCATGATTTTCGAAAAATGTTTTCGTCTACTACGCTGGCCTAATACGGGTTAGTAGACTTCACACATTCAGGCCGGCATGCAGGTTTCCTCACGAAGTTTTCCTTCTCCGCTAAGTAGACTGGTGTCTGTAATGTAGACCGTACATGAATTAGAAATAACTCAGTGATACAGGACCGGGATCAAATCTGCGACCTTTTAATCGCAAGCCGTGTCTGGCACCACTAGACCACCGTTGTACTTTTTTTGAAAACATTTCGTGAGAACGCAATGAGGCATTTTAACGCTTTTGAACCTTAAAATGGCGGCGTCGTAGTTCGCCACCCGACACGTCTCGTTTCCCGCGGAGGCGAAAAGTGTACTACAGATAGCCACCTTGTNTGGAAAGAAGTGGTCTCTGCCTACCCCAATTCTTCGGTAGTATAGTGGTCAGTATAACCGCCTGTAACGCAGGAGTCCGGGGTTCGATCCCCGCCGGAGAGCCAGGGAAAAGGGCGTGAGTGTATGTATGTATGTATGTACACACACATACACACACTCACGCCCTTTTCCCTGGCTCTCCGGCGGGGAATCGACTGCCGTAGCCCATTTTTCGCCCTCGCGGGAGATGTGTCAAGTGGCGAACCACGACGCCGCCATTTTAAGGTTCAAAAGCATTAAAAACCTCATTGCGTTCCCACGAAAAGGAAGGAAAGGAAAGAGGTTGGGGTAGGAAAGGTGTACTAAGCAAGAAGGAATTTGGGAAAAGGATTATAGGATATAGGATACTACTATCTCGGAAGGAGTAGGAAGAGACAGTAGTAGCTCGGGGGGCCGGGGTCGCTTACCCGTATACTTAAGTCTATTTGCCGGACAGGCTAAAAGACTAAGTACTCCCTGACCTAATACTCCCTGTATGTATGTATTTCTTAAAAATATATTATTCGATTCGCTCCTTTTCTCTTTCTTTTCTAGCTAAAAAAATCCAACTGCATACAACAACACAGCTATTACAACTATTATTACGCCCCAGGATCTTTCTGTATGGTACCAAGTACTGTTTAGTTTGCAATAAATATGGATCCAACATACCAATTATTGGTGTAATTGTTTGGTGATTTATTTTACCATAATATACATTTATTAGTATTCCACGCCTACGCTTGTACAAGTCGAACCCAAAAAGCTTCGCAAGGAAACTTCTCGAAACTTCTAAACTCGATGAGGGCACATTGTAACTGAATTCTTTGTATTTCTAATATATAGCCACTAAATTTTCTTTAACAAATAAAGTATCGACAGCCACGTTTCACCCATTGTTATCCAAAACTAAGTGATCTATTAAATTCATTAAAATTATTCGTTGCATTTCGAAGCCGCTAGTTTCTGGTGAGTGGTTGATAATAAATAAAAAAGTGGTGTGTGTGTGTGTGTGTGTATGAGATGATGATAGAAAAATATTTAGTATTGTCTAAAAAAATATTGCAAGCAAGTACTGAAAACAATGCGTGGAAGTGTAGATAGAAAACGAATTAAATGAGTTTAATACATTTGATGTGATAGGAGCGCACAGTTAACTACTGCCACTGGTGTACAACAAATAACTTTTGGTGTGAGGGCAGCATTCAATTTTACCGGTTGGGTTTTCCATAGGATTAATACGGGGAATGTGTCAGACATAAGATGACGTAACGTATTAGGTCACACCTGCGTGTGTCACCTGAGATGAGATCCGGAAATAATGGATTTTATTTTTGGCAGCATATTATGAAAAAAAAGATGCGCATCTGTTTTTTTTCAGTACTTAGGAGATAAAAATTATTTGAATGACATTTATTTTGATATGGGCGATGTCAAAGACATAGAATAAAACGTACATAAATGTGTAGAACAAAACGTAAGTATGCTTATATTTGTTTTGCAATTATTTTTAAAATTAAAATTAGAATCTGATGCGCAATGTATACTGCTGAGTGTCGAAGGAAACAGTTTTATATAACTACCTTCAAACGAAGATTATAATTGACTTGTTAACTCTGCATTACTGATTTATATAAATATATTTTATGTAACTAAACTGTAACTAATAAATAACCATTAATGTCCACTGTCTATGCCAGAGGTCTCCATACTTTTTATTATGTGTATTACTTTCTACTTTTTCGGTTTTGGGTAGACACGCCCTCCGTGGCTAATATTGAATTTTTGCAAATTTATCAACTTCAAATGTGATTTTAATAACTGGTTTAGTACTACTCATTTTGAAAGATTTAAATTTCTAACCATATTGAAGTTGTCGTCAATACCTTTGAATATCATTTAGCGTTAAGAATAATAATTTTGTATACATTGTATTTCCGACAAATAATTAAATGAATAATAAATGGAAATTATTTACAATCGCGTTGTTTATACGTAGATATAAGTATACTAAAACTATACATACATACACACACTCACGCCGATATCCCATCCAAGGTAAGGGTAGGCAGAGACGACAGTACATACTACAAACATACATACAGTCACGCCTCCTTCCCATTGGGGTAGACCACTTCCTTCCACCTGCTACCATCGTTTGATGTAGCAAAGTGGCTGTCCGCAGCCCACATTTCGCCTCTGTGGGTAATGAGACGTGTCGGGTGGCGAACCACGACGCCGCCATTTTGTAAGGTTCAAAGGTATTAAAGTTCCTCATTGCATTCCCACGGCGTAATGGAAAGGAAAGGAAAGAGGCTGAGGTGGGAAAGGTGTATTGAGAAAGGAATATGGAATTTAGGACTATAGGATATAGGATACTACTATCTCGGAAGGAGTAGGAAGAGACAGTAGTAGCTCGGGCGGCCGGGGTCGCTTACTCGTATATTTAAGTCTATTTGCCGGACAGACTAAAAGACTAAGTACTTCCTGCAAAAACTATATCTGTTCGAATAATATAACTTCCTCATGTATGTGATCCGCAACATCTGTGACACAGTCGTGATGAGGGTAGATGCACAATTCTACGGTCGAGACCTTTTCTCGCGGTATTTTCATGGAATACGTCTCTTGTAATTTATCAGCGAATTTTTTAGTTGCATCATAGTTTTATGGATGTCTTTGTACTTCATATTTTCCAATCTCTCCTAATGTAGGTAGCTTACACCGACTTAGCAAATCCTGTTTTTCTTTTGTTATATGTATAGGTAGAATCTGAAGTCCAGGTAAACAAAGTATAATTATAGACGAAAGGCAGTCGTTCGGCGTTCATTAGAGGAAGCCTATGTCCACCAGTGGACATGCTTCGGCTAATGATGATGATATAACGAAATACTTCGGTACAATACAAATGTTACACCCTATATTTAGTATGGCGCCATAAATTAGATCTTAGGATTTAATTAGCATATTTGAGATAATTTAAAATGGTATCGGATAGCGACTTTTGCCCTTCCTAAACGGTTTCTGAAATAATATATAGGAGTGAATAATCTGCTCAGTACCCTCTTTATTAATATATATTTCATAGTTAAGTAAGATTTATTATGAAACCTGGTCGTTTCGTCCGTGTCGACCATTTACCAATTCCGGAATCTTTCCGGCGATCATAATTTTGATTTAAAAAAATTGCAATATTTTTCATCCTTTTAATTGAAAACTCAATCATATTAACTACATTTTGGCGGTCTACCCAAAAGTGAAAAAGATTACAAGTGGTCTATAAGACAAAAAAGTTTGAGGACCTCTGCTTTAAGGCTTCATAGCTCTGACAAAAAAATGTAAATACGAGACTACTGGCTGCTCACCAAAACTCACAGCTATCTGTGATACTTTATATTGATTTATATTACTAGACTATCGATTACTATAATAAAATCGCAATTGTGCAATATATGTATGTATGTTATGGCGTCACATAAAAATTACTGAACAGATTCAGATGGAATTTTCACTAATTATGTTGCATATAATCTTGGAAAGGACTATATGCTACATAATTAGTGAAATTATCTTTTCCATCATCATCATCATCACTGTTATAGTGATAATGCGGGTAGAATTGCAGGTATCATCTAGTTGTACACGTATATACAATTATACAATGCAATTACATCTTATAATTAAAAACTACCCGGAAAAATTAGAACAGATTACAATATAGAATTTCCTTAAATAATTTTCTGATGAAAAGGAAACTCATTTAGCGAAACAAGAAACCGTTTCGTTTTGAAAAGATTGAATAAGAAAATGAAATGCTGAAAACCTTTTCTTTATTTCCCTTTAAGGAAATTGTACAAGAAAAATATATACCAATACAGGTGCCTATTTGAAACACAATAAAATAACAAGAACGCCAAAATACGCTACCGTCAAGTGTTTGCTACGAGACTGGAACGAGACTACCCCCTTTTGCTGAGAAAATAATGTCAAGTAACTTAATTTTGTTTAGATACGAGTGGTTTGGTCTTTATTTTGCTTTTCATTCAAAAATAATGATGGTATTTATAAAAAAATCTTAATATATTTATATTTATATCTGAGGAGATGAAAAATATAAAAACACAACTTGTGTTCAACTAGTTATATAACTATAATTAAAAAATACTTATTATATTTTTCCGACCGTTTTTTCGGCCATGTCGACTACTTCAACTCCTAATAGGTCGAACGTTGGTGCACCCGATCATGGCTTATGTAACCGATCCTCGCAGCAAACTTTCGCGCGCGGTGCGGACACGTAAGCACGCCGCTTACATACTTATAATTGATGTTGGCGGGTGGACGTTCCTTTTTCTCATCGCGCTTAGCGTCGAGGTCAGCATTACGCTGCTCCTTAAATTCGCGAACTCGCCTCTTCACAAGCCCGCACCATTCTGAACGTTGTGCCGCCAAACCTTCCTGTTGAGAGGGCTCAATATTGCATCTTTTCATGTGTCGCTTCTGAAACAGACATCTTTGTATCAGAGGAGTTGCTCGCCGTGTTTCCGCTTACCTTCCTCTAGTTCAGAGTAAAAGATGCGCTTGGCCCCTCATTTCTCCATCATACGTGATAAGTGACCGCACCACCGAAGTTGCCGATGCATTAAGTAGGCCTGAATGCCACCGATATTGGCTCGTCACAGAACTTCAGTTATACGCACTCGGTCGGACCATCTAATCTTCATTATGGTACGAATGCATTTAAGATGGAAACTATCCAGAATACGAATATGATGTTGATACACACACCACGTCCCGGAGGAGTACAAGAGATTTGGCAGCACAACCGCCATGTAAACTGAAATTTTAGTGGCTAGCTTTAGATCGTGCGAACAGAAGAACTTGGAACGCAGCTTCCCAAATGTTGCAGCTGCAGCACTGATTCTGCTGTTAATTTCGGCATCAAGGTCAAGCTTGGATGTTATAGTGCTCCCAAGATAATGAAACTAATCGACCCCTTTCAGCACATCCTCGCCAAGTTTAATGGCCAGTATCTCGCGACCATGTGTGTCTAAGGATATCATCTCAGTCTTTTTGACACTGATCTTCAAGTCGAACTCGCAGCATGCCTTGTGGAAAACAGACATCAGCTTTTGCAGGCCATCTGGGGATTCTGCCACAATGCACAAGTCATTAGCATATATGATCTCTGTGACCAATGCATTCGAGACTTTAGAGCCTGCCTTAAGTCTGGTCAAGTTGAAAAGACTGCCGTCTGTACGAAAGCGGATACGAACTCCCTCGGAAACAGTTTGCAGAACCTCCCTGACTACTACCGCAAAGTACTGCAGGACGAACAGTCTGGGTGCTAGGACACACGCTTGTTTCACCCCAGAGTTATCGGGGAAGAAATGTGATTGTTCTCCATCTACGCAGACGCAACGTTGCATATTGTCATGCAGGAGTCTAAGAAATCTCATAAACTTCTTCGTACACCCCAGCTTTCCTATCAGCATCCAAAGAGCTTCACGAGGCGTACTATCGAATGCTTTCTCCAAGTCAACAAAGCAGAGATACAGCTGACGACTCTATGTCCTACTTTTTTCTTGCAGTTGACGCACTGATAAAATAGCTTCACAAGTACCTCGGTCAAGTCGGAAGCCAAACTGGGATTCGGGCAGAATCTTTTCTGATAAATCCTTCAGGCGGTTTAAAAGAACTCTTGCAAAGGCCTTTCCGGGGTTGTCAGAAGCGAAATGCCCCGGCAGGAGTCGCAGTCGGAGCGGTCACCCTTGTTCTTGTAGAGGACATTTATGCGAGACACTTTAAAATCATCCGGTACTCGTTCCTCCTCCCACATGCGAACAAATAGTTTCCAAACCAAAAGCCCTATATCAGCTATCAAAAACTCATTTGAATTTGAGGAATTTGTAAAAATTCAATATTAGCTAAGCAGAAATTTATCCAAAACAGAAAAGCATGGCAAGTGATAAAAAAAACCTTTGTGTTGACCAATAAAATATTGTTTCAAATAATTCCGCTGTCTGGGAGCGATTGAAAAAGAAAATTTATCGAAAAAAAATAATTATTGTAGAAAATTAGACGCAGCCTTGTTTCAGTTATTGACAATTATTAAGTAGAACTGGGGTTTTAATCTAGGAGGATTAAGTGTTGAGTTCGATATTATCAAAGTAATTTGCAGAATAAGGTCGACTTTATTATCACCGAGAGTTGGTCATTAGGATGAGAAAGCCATGGACACAACTGCAACCCGTCTTTTTCAGGGAAAACAATACCCAAGTAGGAAATGTAATTCGTGATTTCGTTAACTCACAGCTTTTTCCTCCCGCTTCGTTGGTTTTGATGAGAGGCCGCATCGAAAGGTTGAAAGTAAGGGCATATTTGAACAGGTTTATTTGATAAAGGAATTTATATACCGGAGTTATTTTAACACAACTAACCAAAATAGGTATTATTTTTAGTGTCTCTAATATTGTATCGTATATTGAAAACAAATATATTTTCCAAAATATTAGAACAATATCTGTAAAATATTATAATTAATATTAATATTAAAATACTATATTCAAAAGGATGATATACTAAAAATTGAGCCAAATTTGTACATTGAATATTTTTTGAAAGATTTGTTTGAGATATTAGTTATATTGATATAGAGGCAGAAACATGTTTTTATTTATTTTTGTGTATCTGTGTGTCCTTTTGAATTTTGATGGATTTTTTGCTCTTTTATAATTTAAAGTAGGATTTAGACTATTTTTTATTGCAATTGGATAAAAAAGAGAAATTTTTTTAATTAAATTTATGAGTCCGGGTATCCCTGTGAAAGATTCCGAGCTATTGAATAGTATACACGGGTGGAGCCGCAAGCAATAACTAGTTTTAAAATGATATTTAATATAATTTTGTACTCATTTTAAGGTACTGCATTTAGAAAAATATTCAAAAATGTTGACCTCTAGGGTGAGGTGTATGACTTAAGGTCGAAGTCAAATTCACAAATCACAAGGGTCGTGTCAATGACATCCATGGTATTTGCCACGGATAATGACGTGGTATTTACCGGTAATTTTACCGGCACAAGAAGTAGGAGCGTTCTCAGGTGGATCCTTAGATCCACCAGCACGGCATTTTTCACAGGAGCACTAGTTTCCATTATACCAGCACAAAAAAGGGTAATAATTGTTTTCAGGTAGTTCATGAAACTTCAATTAATTCAGGAGCACAGCTGAGGTACATTCGGTCCACGTAACTGTCGGTAACAGAGAGTAGTAACTGTTGTGTTATTTGAGGGTAGGTGCAAAATATTTGACATAATATTAGAGATTTCTACTTACGTGCAAAATTATAAACATGTAAATACAAACTGAAAAATGGAGATTTTGGATAAGTCAATTTCATCTTCAATGTGCTATAAATAAAGTTGAAATTTGAACATTATAAGGCACTATCTTGTGTATATTGTCTGGCGGTTACAATACAAACATTTGTCTTACTCACAATCGAAAAGGTTCCGGGTTTAACCATGCTTCAAGTTTGTCGACAGTACGATATGATATATGCATATACGAGTATATGTTTGAGCGTATAGTCCATAATAAATTTTGAATTTCTGACTTAATTTAAACTTGTGTGATATCATTAGAACCCTTACGCTATCGCATATTATATAGGCTAAGTGAAATTAAAAAAAATATATATGTAGCTATGACCAAACGATGGTAATGTTATTATTTTTATTTAATTAGATCTAAAATTTTAAGTATTCAGTTGGAAAATACAAGCGGTGGAAAGTTAAAATATTCGTAATAACTCTTAATATAATTTGGAGAAGCAAGCCAGGCACTCTGCCTCAGCGAATAGCTCTTAAATTCACTATTGTACATCTTTTGCTTAGTTGTCACAACTGTATCAGTTTTGTACACAAATATAAAAAATATAAGTAAAAATATACGTATTTATATTAATAATCTGTTAGGGTAAATTGAGGAATGGCATGATAAGCGATCGATGTAAATTGATACATGATGTGGTGACAAGGATCGAGAAAGAAATGCTTCAATGGTTTGGTCATTTACAGAAAGGGTGAGTGAGATTCGATTGACCAAACGAATATATCGGACAAATGTGAGTGGAAGTATCGAAAGAGAGCGCCCAGGAAACACTTACCTTGATAAAATTAACAACTTGTTTTAAAAATATCAACTTCGAAGCACCCTTAATCGACGGAACTGTATGAAAATATGTATGAATTTGGATGAGGCAAGAGAGGTGTTATAATATCATAGTGTATGACAAATTGTGCTCTCTGCCCTCCTCTGTGGGATATTGGCGTGAATGTATGTTTATAAGTATGTACTAACAAATTAAGTTTTTTAGTTTTTAAATTTTTAGTAAATTTTTAAATTTATATCATATATGCTATAAAAGTTAATGTGCAAAGATGAAGCTTAAAAGCACTAGATCATTTGACTACCATTATGACCTAAATTGGGTATGCCATAATTTTCATTTTCAGATATCCTACGTCATCCTGAAAAATGTGAGTGTTCTCGATCCCTGAAACCATACATTAAACACACTACCTTTTTGGACAATCGTTTTTATCACAATCAGTTTCTCAATAATAATAATGAACGTATTTTTTTTTATCCAAACACCAAATTAATATTGTTTCCAGAATGGAGCAAGTTTAATTATATATCAAAGATATCCTATAGATAAAGCAATAATACTTACATGATTACTTTGAGATGTAATTAATTTCTCTGAGATATAAATAATACACAAACTTGGTATGAAAAGAAACCAAATAGGATGAAACTTGTACCTTCCCTCGCCGAGAACTTATAAAGTATAAATTATGGCACGGTATATTCAAAAAGTTATGAATGTAATAGTTTCATTAAGTAACATTCGCTAGCTGTGTACATATTACGGAAGATGCTATCAGGGCTGTCAGAAATTAAAAAAAAATCTATGCTACTTTTCCATTGTGTTTCCGTAAGTGTAAAAGTATATAGCAAACTTAAAACTCAACCAAAATTTTTTTAAAGCTACAAAATCGTGCAGCTTATTACAGAAATAAGCGAAATTAAGCGTTGTTTATCACAAAATCTAATGCGATATCAAAGACGTCTGGCAAGTGTGGAAATTATGGCAAATACTTTCTTTTTGAGAAGGACATAGACCAGTGAACTTCTACGCGCTGATGATGATGATGACAGTGATGAATCTGTTTGTTTATGTGTGTTATCTAAAAGCATATTATACTGTGACGGAATACTTAAGTGATAAATGATTAATTATACAAATGACCCATGTATATAAATAAATATAATTTTGCATGCCGGTCAGGTCTAGTGTAGCTGTGCTAATATATTTTTTGTAACATCTTGAGATACCTATGTTCGCAATAAAGAATTTTGAATTTGAATTCGCCAACATATTGTTTGCGCCGAGCTAACGGAAACGTATCTGTGAATTAATAATAATATTCATTTACATCCGAGGTTCCCACAATTTTTATCTCGTAGACAACTTTCAAAATTTAGCTGGCTCCGGTGGACCCCCTGCGGCTACATTTCTACAAACTCGAAAAAAATGTGAAGATTAGATCTAACTATGGAAATTTGCGTTGCGGCTGAGTTTCAACCAGAAATTAATAGTTTTCGAAAATAGTGAGAATTGATTGGTTAATTAATTAATTGATTGTGCTGTGAGTGGATGTCAAAAAAGAAGTAAAGTTGGCCAATCAGAAAAGCGAATTCATCCAACTTTACTTTTTTGACATCTACGCACAGCACAAGGTACCAATCAATTCTCACTTATTTCATTTAGAAAACTCCCCATTCGGTGGCGGCGCTTTGCTCGTCTCGAATGGGGAGTTGAAGCCTCGACACGTTGTACTGAATATGGAATATGCAATTTTTTACAAATAACAGTCGCTGAGCTTCTTAAAATATTATCAGCCTACGTTGATAGGTGAAGTCAAGCCAACATTTCAGTTCTTCACTATCGAAAGCAGATAAATTTTCGCGGAACCCCACTTACGAATTGTGAACCCACATTTTTTTGTTACGCCAACCCCCGTCGAGTCTCCCGTGGACCCCTGGGGGTCCACCTGGACCACTTTGGGAACTAAGGATTTACATTAAAAGCAATAATGCTTTCATTTCGTTATAGAAGCGCCTTCTGTATTACCATGTAAGTTTCCTCATTATACTTTATTTATTCGCGATATTTTTCTTTAGTTTATTATCTAAAAAGGATTACATTAATAAAAACCAATACTTACATACATATATAGACGTACGCCGATATTCCATAAGGGTAAGCAGAGACCACTTCCTTTCACCTGCTACGATCGTTTAATGTAGTAAAGTGGCTATCTGCAGTCCACATTTCGCCCCGCGGGCAACGAGACGTGTCGGGTGGCGAACCATGACGCCGCTATTTTATAATATTCAAAAGTATTAAAGTTCCTTATTGCATTCCCACGGCTTAATGGAGAGGAAAGGAAAGAGGATGAGGTGGGAAAGGTGTATTGAGCAGAAAATATGGAATTTAAGAAAAAGACTATAGGGTATAGGATACTACTAACTCGGAAGGAGTAAGAAGAGGCTGGGGCCGCTTACCCGTATACTGAAGTCTATTTGCCGGACAGGCTAAAAGACCAAGTACTCCCTGACCTAATAAAAACCAATCTCAATACTAATATAGGTAGAAGCGGCGGCAGGTTTGGAAGTATCGGAAAAGGGGAAACCTTCCGATCAGACGGGTGTTATGTCTGGCGGGGCCTGCCGCAGCCCCGAGGGTTGATATTGGGACATTGTATATATGCTAAATAATTATCAAAGTTCATTAGCGTGATTCAGACTTCTATGCCATCATTAAGAGCTACGCCATCTGTTGAGTATGCGCGTAATATCACGCATACTCAACTATATTACTATACTACTAATTTTTAAGTTATATC
>WUAW01007322.1:53887-64073 GCA_017165845.1 Thaumetopoea pityocampa | reverse complement strand
TGAGAAATCCTGCATGCATGCAAGGGTGTGTGAAGTCTACCATCCCGCATCAGGCCAGCTGGTAGACTACGGTTTAATCCCTCCCTCATAATGGGAGGGGAGGTCTTATGCCCTTGCAGTGCGGAAGAATATGGACGAAGGATGAGGTGGGTAGGTGACCTAACCTATATATAGTATGAATATCTTAGGTGATGAAAGGTTCAAGTCGCTCAATTGGTGGGTAGTCGTCAAATAAAACAATGTAATATTTTATAGTATTTATTACCGTTAGCGTATGTCTACTGTAGCACCAACCGCGCGCCCCGCCCCCGCCCCGCCCGCCTCCCCTGTACATACTTACATTTATACACGTCACACACATACACACACACATAAATTTACATGTTGGTTGTATAAAGCAGTCGACGTCGCGCGTCGCGCCGCGCACCGTCCTCACAATACTGACACGGGCCCGCGCGCGCCCCACCCCATCAGCACGCGCGGTACCCAATAGGACTCGCTATGGCAACTCTACTGAACCAGTGTATTTACTATAGTTGTAACAATTCAAGTGTTCCGGTCCACCGCCCTCCCATCATCAGACCAGCTCGATAGTGTCATATGATAAAAAGTGTTAACAACTCACATACATTTGGGTTATCGCATTGATGCGACCACTAGAACAGGTTGAAATTTGAGTCACTGTGCGAGCGAAAAGGAATGAGTGTTGTCGCCATTTTCGGTTACATTCTTTGTTGGCATTACGACAAAGTGAGTTATCACCGACGATGACGTTAACGAAGACGTCACAGTCGTCGGGAAAGATCTGGCGGGGCAGCGCCGCCCCGACGGTCGATGTCGGAACCTTGTACCTACATATATGTCGCTCATCCAATAGAATAATGACGTAATTGCAAAAAAAGTTAAAATTATATTTTGTGTTTAATTTGGATTTGTTGTTTAATATGGATTTTTATCGAGAATGCTCAAATTATTAATAATAATCTATAAATAAATTATGAAAAATCACGATAATCGATATGATTTACAAAATGGGTACAATACAATTTTAAACTGAAACGCTTCTTCTGATAAATTGCAAAAATGTAATTACGTCATTGTTCTATTGAATGAGCGGTATGTATATGCTACTTTACAATTAATTTCTTTCACCGTAATTCAGCTTCTATGATAGTGTTAATATTCAACAGTAGCGCCATCTGGTGAGGACGCACGGTACTATGTCGCGCAGTGGGTCACCACAGCCCCATTTATATTAATCATGCAATTGTTAAGTTCACCGGGCAGGGCGTGCGCCTGGCGCCTCGTCCGCCGCTGGACTACCATAAATATTAAAACATCACGCCGAGACCGACAACAGAGCGAGGTAATATTTGGAAGCTGCGTTTACTATTATTCTCAACAGATGGCGTTATTTCGAATATCAATACAATCAAGGCACAATGTACAGAAAAGCTGAATCGCGGTGATAACAACATATTAAGTACAGAATATTGACGAGACGGGGTCTCTGCTAAACACGTTCCCCGAGTCGTTATTATGCACATTTATATGTCTGTAATTTAATTAATTATTAGTGACAATATCAGCCTATTAATGACACCACAGAGATGTCTGGTACGAGGCATCGTTATCGTTGTAATGCGGTTGTGCGAAGTTACTGAGGTGGATTTGAGTCAATTGACGGCAATAAACCTCCGCCCTATAGGAGTCTCTCTGTACGTCTAGAGGGACAAATTCTGAACCACTGACACAACAGTGGAATTGGACTATATTACAAATATGGATCGTACAAGTGTAATATTTAAAAGATCAATATTTAAAAACGACATTACAAAATGAAAAATTAAACATATAATACTGTGACGCTCCAAATAGAATACAATATTTCTCTTAGGTGAGGTGATCGCGAACGCCGTACGAGTTGGTGACTGTCCCGAGTGACGTCAGTCGTCAGTGCACGGACCGTCGTTGCGATCGGCGCGCGCGCCGCGCGACACGCGACGTTCGCACCGACTAGTGACGTCATCGGGGTCACGTGACCCAGATTTAAGACAGTGGAGCGGTTCACAGTTTTCAATTTTCAAATTCCTTTGTCGATAACTACAATAATTAGAGATATAAAGAGAAAAGATATCATTAGTACAATATGACATCACTGTTCATTTGAGATGGGTTTTTAAATATAGTCGAACGGCGCCTCATACACACGCACTTCGACGCGGTCGCAACCGCTTCGCCCGCGTCACCGGCGCCGGGCCCGTGCGGCGCTCGAACGGCGTGCAGCACTAACGAACCACGCGAATGGAGTTAGTAATAAAACATATATAAATTGTGTTAAACTTACGATTACTATTAACAGAATGTGTTAGATGAATAACAGTTTAGTTTCGGTCCACGCAAACACGTGGCAGACATAACGATCGGTGAGTAACAATATCATCATTTTTCAATATTATTAATTTTATACTTCACAGAAAAAGGTCCGTCAACTACATTCATCGCAGCATTACATTCACAGTCATTCAAAATGCCAAAGAAGCCAGAGCCCTAAACAAATTAAAAAAGTTCAGCAATTATTTGTCTTAAAGTTATGGAAGACAACGAAATCAAACACATCCCATGGTCTTCCTGAAGTTTTCTCCGCTGGGTGCGTCACTGCGTGAGCGAGGGTTTGGCGATGACGAGCGGTAGCTCCGCTCCGAGCGGCGGCCCGGTGACGCGCGGGCTGCCTGACTGTTATATACACGGCGGACGATCAACAGAGCGCGCGCGCACTTGATAACGCGCGCAGCCCGCGCGGGCTCTCGCCACCGACACGTGTTGAGCGGAGCGCGAGGCGACCGCCCGCCGCGGACGTGCTCCCCGCGCCCGTCGCTGCGACAGCCCCTTATAAGATGCCGCGGGCACCGTTCCACGGTCACGGTCAGCCTGCGACAGTTCTTGACTCCTTGCAAATTATTCTATTTTCTTTGGCCGTAGTACTTGTTACCACCCTCCCCCCGTCCCCCCGGCGTGTGACGTCACGCGACGGGCCGCGTCGCCGGGTGTTCTACTCTGTTGTGCTACTCCTACCGTCGCGCCAGTCGCGCGCGAACTTTTGTCCTTTCGTAGTTCGCCGGTGTGCCAACGAGATCACAGTAGTAAGCTGGGCCCTACGCACCGCCTGCAGGCTCCAGCCCGTCCACAAGTCCAGCCCTTAGCTCACCACACAGCGGGCACGGCCACAGGATGTGATGCCCGTCCTCCTCTCCGGAGCCACACTTACAAGCGCTGGCGTCGCGCAGGGCCATGATGTGCAATCTCTTACTGCAGTTGGCGTGGCCCTTGAGGATCTGAGAAATCTGGTGATCCGGCTCGATCCGGGTGGATACCACACGATCTAAGAATATTCCGAAAACACATTTCTATAGTACTGGTAGGACACGACCCTCGCGGCGCACCCGCCCGCGCCCTACCGGGCCAGCCCCGGTTGGGCGTGCGCCCCGGGCCGCGGCGCGTCGCGGCCCGCTCCCCAGCTAGCGGCCGCCGCCCGCGCGGGCTGCGCGCTGACACGTTGTCATATGTGCGCTGCTCACGACTGATGACCTTATTTTCGTGTGAATTTAAAAATGAGTCTGATGAATCCTAGTAAATGAACCAGTGTAGTGTGTCAGCACTGATGTATCTAACGAGGACGAGGGCAGCGCGCGGCGTCGGGTACGGCCCGGCCCCGCACAGGAGCTCCGGCACAGCGCTCGCCCCGCTCGCTCGAACAATAACTGAATGTATTTTCCGCTTGTACCCTTATTCGTTGTCGTTTCAAGGCGCTCTCGGAACGATTTCGATTATCATGACAAATGTCATTACTGCGTTAAATTATGAACTTTAATGACACGGTGATATAAGGTTGTAGTTGTTGTGAAGTCGTCCACACATCGCCGGTCGCGGAGCACCCCCTCGAGTGCGGCGCGGACGGCGCCCGGGCGCACGTCGCGCCTACAGGTCGGTCTCGGAGGCGGGCGCGTCGAGCCAGTGGCGCGCGCGCCGCCCGCCGCACGGCGTGCCCTGCGCGACACACGCCGGGTGAACACTCGCCGGGGTGCGGCGGCGCGGTGGTAACAGTAACGCCTCCACTCGCGGGGGGGGGGGGGGGGGGGGGGGGGGGGCACAGAGGGCGATCCCGCCGACACCTACTTTCGTTATTCAAACGTCGCGTGGCGGGTGATCAAATGTTTTTAAATAAGATATTTATCATTAGATTGATGCACCGCGTGCGGTGAGCAACTTATTTTTATTGTCCCGACCGCGCGCCAACCGCACCGACGCCGGTGCGAGCGGCGCGCGGCCGGACGCGGCTCGTACCGGCGCATGCGGGCGCGGGCTGCGCTCGGCGGCGGCCAGCGCATCCTGCAGCGCCACGGCCGCCTCCATCTCGCACGCGCCGAGCGCGCGGCCCTCGTCCGCCGCCTCCTCGTCCTCCACGTCTGCAACAGAGCGCACACCGGTGCGTGGAGCGCACGCCGGCAGCGCGCGGCACGCGGGCGGCGGCTGCGCACTCACCGTGGTAGGAGAACAGCGCGGGCGCCGGCTGCGTGCCGCGCAGCGCCACCGTGTCGGCCTTGAGGCGCGCCGCGTGCGCGCGCAGCCGCGCCTCGCACGCCGCCGACCAGCGCTCCGCGCGCGCCCTGCACACACGGCACGCTCCGTAACGCGCGGGCGCTGCGCACGCGCGGCGCCGGCGGACACTCACTGGTTGTGGTGCTGCAGCCACGGGCCCGGGGACAGCAGCGGCTCGCCGATGCTCACGGACGACTGCTCGGCGTCCAGCCGCGCCAGCAGCTGCCGCGCCACCAGCTCCGCCGCCTCGCGCTGCACGCGACACACCCCGGGTGTAAACGATCCACGCGGTCAGTGTTGGGGCCGCGCGGTCCGCCAAAGATTCGCTCGCGCGACGACACAACGCTTATTACAACTTCATTCAGGTGTCGTGGCTTTGTATGAGCGCGTCCCCGCGGCCGCCGCACCGCTCGCCGCGGCTACGGCAACGTGCCGTGCGACACTATAAACACCTGCGGCCATTTCTATGCGCTGAAATTATGATAAATCCTTCCTCTCTCTTTTTTTAGTAAGCCAACGTTCAGCAGACTCTAAAATATGCCCAAAAGCAAAATTAGAGGATAAAATATTATGAAATGCAAGACAAGTCCAACACGGAGTACCTCAAGGAAGCGTGTTAGGTCCACTTTTACTTCCTATTTATATCAATGATTTACCTAGATCAGTTCAACAACAAACGGCGTTATTTGTTGACGACAGTACTGCTGGAGTAAAATGCAGCCGCGTTACGACGTACGAACGGACCGTTAACAATAAATTAATTCAAATCATGCGCCGGCTTCAGTCCAACGATCTAACAATAAATATCCGGCAAACGAAAGCGACGCCCCGCCGCCGATCAAGCGCACCCTGGACGAGTCACACACGCGGACGCCGGCGAGCGACAAGTGAAACGGAGACGTTCCTGGGGCTAATTACAGACAATAGTCATACGTGGAGATTGCATAATGAGTATGTAACTGAAACGCTCAGTAATACGCTTATAACCACACACCATGGCCCGGAGGCATCGCGTCTAAGACATGAGACAACTCTTCATTAATCTAAGACCTTACATCGTGACACCGTTTGACAAATGAAACCGATTGACTGCGATTGAATACCTCGTGCGCGTGGCCGCGCTGCGTCTCGGCCAGCGCCAGCAGCACGTCGTAGGCCTCCAGCGCGCGGTCGGCGGCGCGCAGCGCGCAGCACACCGCCACGCAGCGCGACTCCTGCACGCCGCACGCGCTGTACAACCTGCGCACACCGCCGCGCTCAAGAGCCGCGCGCCGCACCGTGCCCGAGCACGCGCAAGCGCGCGGGTGACGGCGGTCGCTCCTTAAAGGAGGCCCGCGTGTGGCGGGCGGTCCGGTGGCGCCGAGGGGCTCCGGCGGTCGTCGTATTTACGACGTAGAACGTTAGCAGTGGCTCCGGCGCGGTGACGCGGCACGCGCTCCTCTCGGGGCGCGCCCGCGGGCCTCTAACTTTCAAACAGCATGAGCGCGACTCCGTTCAATATACCGGTGTGTTTCAAGTCCACTTGTCACGGCCGCGAGCCGGCGGCTGCCCGAGCGCCCGGCCCGCGCGCGTCGCGCGTGCGTACCTGTGCGCGGTGTCCATGGCGCGCGCGAACGCGCACTGCGCGACGCGCACGTCCGCCTCCAGCCGAGCACAGCGCGCGCGCCACGCCGTCGCGCCGCACCCTACGCACACGCACACACCCCAATGGGACACCGAACTGAGCGGCCGCCCTCCGCGCTCTGAACGATTCCTCACACGACTCTATCAAGAAATTTTATTTATACAACACTATCGCATTCGCGCCTTCTAACCGTACGCACCTTTCTAAGGTTTAGCATGTGTATCTAATATGTTCGTGTTTTGAAGTTTAGTACCCAAACCTCAACAGATGGCGTCGTTACTAAACCATCACACGGCGCCGGGCCTCCACCACCCGTCACTTCGTGGTCCCCCGTTAAACTGACCCAAACTTAACTACCCCCATAATAGAGCCTCGTCCCTGCACCCCTTGTTGTCCGCTCCGGCATCGACCGGTCCTCGGAGCGATGGTACGGTTGTGCTAACAGACCACTTGACACGTTTTGTACATTTATTTTCCGTACGTCTATTAAATGTATACAGACATGTTAGTGTACAACACGATAAATAATTGCCCACCACACAAACGTTCTGAAACTCTAACACTGTGTAAAGGTGTCATATCAAATGTGTTTGCTGTAATGGCGGGTGTTCGGGTCGCAGACGGTGTGTGCCTCACGTTGTCAGCGGAGCGCTAGCCCGGTGGAGCGCGGGCGCACGTACCGTCGTTGGTGGCGGCAACGAGCGCCTCGCGCAGGTCTGCGTGCGCGCACACGTCCATCGCCAGCCGTTCCGCCGCCTCCGCGCACCACGACTGAAAGTGGACGTGATCGTTACATTAACGCACCGCAACTATAAGGGTTTTCGGATCGTTACGTTGAAGCACCGAGACTATAAGGGTATTCATATCGTTACATTAACGCACTGCGACTATAAGGGTTTTCAGATCGTTACATTAAAGCACAGAGACTATAAGAGTTCTCACATCTTTGCGTTAACGCATCGAGACTATAAGGATTCTTACATTGTTACATTAACGCACCGATACTATAAGGGTTCTCACAGCGTTACATTAACGCACCAAGACTATAAGGGTTCTCACATCATTACATTAACGCACCGAGAATATAAAAGTTCTCACATCGTTACATTAACACACCGAGACTATAAGGGTTCTCACATCTTTGCATTAACGCACCGAGACTATAAGGGTTCTCACATCGTTACATTAACGCACCGAAACTATAAGAGTTCTCACATCGTTACATTAAAGCACCGAGACTATAAGGGTTCTCACATCATTACATTAACGCACTGAGACTATAAGCGTTCTCACATTGTTACATTAACACACCGAGATTATAAAGTATTTCACATCGTCACATTAATGCGTGGTGCAATTTAAAATCTTCTTAAATCAACAACTTGTTTCAAAAAGGTAAAGTTCGTAGCACCTCTAATCGACGGAAGTGTATGAAAAGATGTATGGATGTGGATGAGGCGAGAGAGGTGTGTCAGGATTGTAGCTGACCTAATGCGGGTTGGCATACTTCACACAACTTCGAGAAAATCTGTCAGGCATGCAGGCTCTACCACGATGATTTCCTTTACCGTTTAAAACGAATGATAAGGGATTATTAATATGCACGTGATTTCAAAACATGACTTGGATTCGAACCCGCGTTCTAACCCTTGTGAACGCACGGCCGCACTACTAGGCAGCACAGTTTTAACGTGTGCTTCACCGCGACATACGCGGCGCGGTTCAGTCGCACCGCGCACGCGGCTCCCAGGCCAGAGCGTGCAGTCGCTGGCCGCCCCGTGCCAGCGCGGCGAGCACGGCTGCGCTCAGCCGGCGCGCGCTCGCGGTATCCCGGCGGAGGGTCAGTCGAGGCGCGCTCACCTCTTCGTGCGCCAGTTGGTGGGTGGACTCTGAATCTTCGGTCTTCCGGAGCCTAACGCGGGACGCCAGCTTGGCCTGCCGGGACTCGCAGCGACCTGCCAACGTTTGTTACAATAATCATATCAATGTCGCACACCGCTCAACCTTTGTGCGTCTTCAACTGTACACCTATCATCGTGTCGGGGGTAGGCAGAGATGTACGTTGTAACACGACTCAAGAGATTGTCTTCGGATACTTTCGCCGGACGGGATTTTGCGCAATGCATTGCGACTTTAAATGTGTCGATTTGTTTTATAGCAACTAAAAGCAAATAATCTTTTTATTTTTAATTTTTCATATTTAAAGTTCATAATTTAATAGAATACTGTGGGCGGGAAACTCTGTTATTGGTCGCGCGAGCCCCGGGCCTTCGGGGGCGCGCGCCGCGCCCCGCCGCCCCCGATGTTTTTTTAACAATAATTCTCAAAACTGGCCGTTACGATATAATATACGAAATAACATTACGTGGTGAAAATAATGCAGCTGTACGCGCGCTGCAGATGCGAGCGCCGGCGTGCACGAGTGGTTCACACCCGGCGTTGTAGCGGTCCAGAGCTGAGGCTGTTGTCGGTAGTTTCTTTAGAAACGGTAATAGATCCACTTAAGATGAATCAAACATTTAAATTCTCACTATTTAACAAAAAATAAACTTTTTGCTGTCCTTGACCGGTGCGTTAGAAATATTGGGGTGACAGCAAACGCGTCGTAAGTGGTGCGCGGACGAGCGGACGGCGACCGGCGCGCGCGCGTGCGCACGGCCGGGTGCGTGGCCCGCGGCTGTGGTGTACCACCGCGTCGGGACCTCCGCCTATCCGTAAGCGATTTGTAAAGGAGAACGTGGATGTGATTGTGTCGTGTGGCGCAGACCTACCTGCGGAGCGCGCGCCGCCGGCGTCCGGCGAGCCGCGCTCGCGCTCGCAGCTGCCGCCCGCGCTGCGCGCCGGCCGCTGCGCGCGGCGCCACCTGCCGCCGGCGCAGTGTTATGGCGCGGCGTGCGTGGCCGCACGGTGCGTCGGTAGATCAACACAGATGCAAACGGTTTATCACAGTCCCCAACGCCCGCCCGCCTGCGAGTCGCTGTTTGTTTGTATGCTTTGCTTTACCGCGCGTCTGCGCCGCGGGACATAACTCGGCTATCCAGAGGGCAGGACGCTTTCGGCTGTTTTTAAATTCTAATCGTTTTAAATCATTAAGAAGTCCCCCCGCGCGCACCTCCAAACGTTTCGTTCAACAAATTTTTTAAATTACGTATCAAAACTATCGCGCCCGCCCCCGCCCGCCACCGTGGCGCAGCGCGGCGCCCCGCGCCAGCCGGCCGGTGCCCGCTGGCGCGGGGCGCCTCGTGCGCGCGGTCCCGCGCGGAGGCCACGCCCCGAGGGCCCGCCCGTCAGCGCCAGCGCGCGGGGGCCGGGGCGCGTACCTGGCGGCGCCGAGGCCGCGCTCCGACAGGTCGAGGCTGGTGTCGCTCGGCTCCTCCGCCGCGTCCCCGCTGGCAGTCGGCGACGACTCCTCCACCTCCACGCAGGGCCGCTCTGCGTCCTCCGCGGTCCTGCCAACGTAGAGCGCCAGGGCGTCACCAGCCGGGGCACACACACACATTTCGAACACACCTCGCCACTCACGTGACTGAAACGATGACGCGCTGGCACAAGAGGTCCTGTCTCGCCGTCGGATCCACGGGTCTGGGGTTCGCGTCCCGCATACATACACACATATATACAGTCACGCCTTTTTCCAGCTGGGGTAGGCAGAGATCACTTCTTTCCACTTGCTACGACCCTGACATACATCATTCGCTTCTTCTACATTCATAATCGCTTTCACACATGCTCGTCGGTCGCGGGTGCTCCTAGCCCGGCCTGTCCTCGACACGACTTCCACTTGGTTGATAACTTAACTTCGCACCTTAGTTTCGTTTATTGCAACATGACGTCACGCGTGGTCGACTGCCGCGGTTTCGGCGAGGCATATACTATTATTGCATACGTTAAATAAATATTTACACGCGGGTATGATTATACAAAGTGTTTAAATATTTACACGCGGGTACGATTATACAAAGT
>WUAW01007321.1:14929-26512 GCA_017165845.1 Thaumetopoea pityocampa | reverse complement strand
GATATCATTTTTCATTTATAATTGCCAAACTTTTCTCTTCGTAATACAATAAAAATTTGAATTATCTTCATCTAAATTCTTTGTTTTATTTTGTTTTAGAAAACAAAGTTCTTGTTGAAAAACCCTGTACGTAACTATGTATTAATTTTTGTATAAATACTGTATCTTTTTGTATGTATGTATCTTCGCTACTTGTTAACTAAAATATGCCATATTTCAACAATTGAATTACTGTTTTATATGCAGTTGTTTTAATGCAACGGCCCTCAGGTGATGTTTACTGGTGGATAATTCTGCGGTACCAGAATTTTATTAAATTTAATCTCTCCCTATCTTTTTCTAATGTCAAACGCCAAAACGAGATAGCTTCAATTTTGGTGCTGTCAGCTTCGTTTTAAACACGTCAAAATTAAAAGATTTAGACGCGATCTCAGAATATACGGACTAAAGATACGCAAAAACGCAACATTTTTTTGGATCGTTTAACAGAAATGTATGTTAGTACTCGCTGTAAATATTTATCTCTGTAAATAATTATATCTCGTAAATAAATTATATCGCTGTAAATAATTATATCTCGTTTTGGTGTTTGATATTAAAAAAAGATAGCGAGAGACTAAATTTAGTTATGTTCTGTTACAGCAGAATTAGCACCATCGCCATCTTTAGCAAGTTTCTATGCATTACCCAAATTCCCAAAATGTTGGTTGCTTGGTCGGTACAAATACATTTTTGTACAAACTTACAAAATACAAAAATGACGTGTTTAATCATATTTCACGCGTCAACAGGCGGAATGTACAATATCCGAATGAAGTTCTATGTATGTAATATTCCTTATATTATCAGCTGTTTTAAGCTGTCCCAAAGTATATGTAAAGTATGTATGTGTGGGAAGTAAAATAAAATTGATAAATATTCATAACGGAGACTAATTTTCCTTAAAATCTGTACTAAAATAAAACTGTAACCGACATAAATCTGTATTGAACATTTTTAATTGGGATATAATATTTACTTCTTTATTGATGTAGGGACCGAGATATTTTTTTTTAACATTTCACTTGATTTTTTTGCCTTTGTTGAAAAACGAAAACGAATGGGTGGGTACCTTGAATCCTTGGCTAATGACATGTTTTGTTTATAGGATTGGACAGAAGAAGTAGAGAAGAATATAAAGCTAGATGACATGTGTGATTCTTCTACCAGCTTCTCCCAAAATATAAAGACTTCCGTTCAAGATGTTATAAAGTCAGCCGAGCCTCGGGAGACAAAACGCAATCCACGAGCTCGCCGCAAAGATCGCAGGTATATTTATTATCATAAAATTATCACAACCAGTTCGTCCACTGCCCGACTGCAGGACACGGGTCTACGCTCAAAATTAGGGGGTTAACCTCTAGTTTAGGGGGCGTCAATTAATCACGTGATGTTTTTTTAGCAACTTTTTAACTTCCTCTCCTTCCCCTGGTGATAGGTGGTGAGGTTATAGACCCTTAGTTTCCAAAGTGGACCCCAGGGGTCCACGGGAGATTTCACGGGGGTCTACGTTGGCGTATGCAAATTTCCATAGTTAGATCTAATCTTCAAATTTTTTGTCGAGATTTGGCAATATGGTAGAAATGTAGCTGCAGGGGGTCCACCGGAACCAGCTATATTTTGATTGTGGTCTGTGAGAAAAAAGTCTGGGAACCTCTGTTTTAGAGTAACCCTCATACTTAAAATCACGTACATTTCTTTGTTACAAAGTATTTTAAAATCACGCGCCGTTTTTCGATTTAGATCGTGCCATCGCGCGATCGCACGCCCAACGAAAAAATAAATACACGCGATATCTCATTACACCTCCCCCTCCCCCTTATGACATTTCGTGATCTTGTCCAAACACCCTCCCCCTTTCGAGCCTGTGATTAATGGTCGCTCCCTTACCACGCTAGCCTGATGCGGGTTGGCAGACTTCAAACGCTGCCGAGAAAATTTCTTAGGCATGCACGTTTCCTCACGCTTCCTTTAAAGTTTGTAACGAGAATTTCTATACCACTAGACTATTACAGATTTTATACAATTTTTAACACTATCCTACCCAGTACAAGTGTTGAAATATTGCGCACACCGCGCATATATGCGAAAATTTACATGTTTGGATGTTTATTAGTCAATTACGTCTAAACCGATGTATCAATTTAATTGAAATTCAGTAGATAAATAAAACACGACCTGGAAAAAGACAGAATATTTATTTAAATTATGACATGAGTGAAGCTTCCTGTAGCGGCTAGTACAATTTACATCTCAGAATCACCATCATTATAATTTTTATTATGATAATTATTTTATAATTTTTAATTACATATTAGCAATATCTAACTAAAAATCATTACAGTAATATTTTTCTAAAGTTTTTTTTTTTGGGTGGGATTTTGTAAATGTTACTTGCGTGTTTTCAACAATGATGAATTTTTCTACAGAAGTTCAAGTAGAGGTTTAAAAAATCAAGAGAAGAAAACTGAACGCAACAGGAAAGACAGTGCTGCAAGCGTTCAACAAGACACAGAGAGACACAGGAAAGATAGCAATATCAGCGTACAGTACGACGCCGCACCCTCGGGGTTGAGACATAAAGAGCGCGAGAGACGTGACAGCCACAGGAGCAACCGGTCTTCTACGATAGGCAACAGCAGAGACGATTTGGATCGTTGGAGGTCATTGCGTTCTTATAGCAGAGAGCAGAGTACTGAAGGGTGAGTTCATGGCAATGATATAACTTTGCACTTCCAGCCCAGATTTGGTTGTTCCCTAGTACTTTGGTAGGCAGGATTGACACATGTTCAGATGATGAATAATATCATCGAAACTCACAGCTATCATTATAATGCGCTATGAATCATTATCGTCACGATCACAAGTCACAGTGATCAAAGCTGTAGGTTTCAGGTGTTGAAAATATTTTGTTGAATTGAATAGGGAAGCCATGGGGATATGATTCAGTGTAGCTTAATTTTATTATTTATAAATTTAATATTATAAATAATAATTTATAATATTAAATTTATAATTTTATTATTTAAAATATGAATACGGGTAGGCAACCCTGGACTCCCGAGTGACTACTGTCTTTTCTTACCCCTTCCAAGATAATAGACCTGTAGTCCTTTTCCCAAATTCCATATTCCTTGCTCAATACAGCTCTCCTACCTCACCATGGGAGATCGGATTTCAATTCCTCGCGGGGGAGCCAGGGAAAAGTGACCGTATGTACGTATTATTTGAAATCCTTAAAAACGAGATTTTTTTTATTCCAGACGAATAGTTTCACAGTGCAACAGTAGAGATGCATCGGCTAATCGCGCCTTAAGTCCGAGAGACAACGACGGGTTCCGGGTTCCCTCAGCTGTCACCAAGTCTGCTGCATGGCTGTCAACCAATCAGGTATGCGGGTGATTCATAATAATACAATATCACATCATAATTTCTCAAGAAGCCGTACCATGAGGAATGATCTACGATACTAGAACATTCTCATTTCTCGAAAAAATCTCAAAGACTTAATACAGAGCTTATTACTGTGAATGGAAATTATTTGATAAATGTTTAATAACCAGCTTTTGCCCGCGGCTCCGCCCGCGTGAATGTCGATTTTCCGCTACATGGAAAATCTCGAAACAGTCATAGATTTGTATAAAAAGCCTTGGAGCCACTTCTAGTAAAGCTCTCGTACCTAACGGCGGCTGCTAAAACAGGGATTAAGCTGTACCTTCAAGTCTACTGGTCCGATGTTGATGAAATAGCCGCTGTATTTAAGTCGTAATGGTACCTTTAAGACTGTTACAATTTAACAAAATCTGTCGAAAAACATTTTTTTTTTTTATTAAGAAGGGTTTGTTTACTAAATAGACTACGAATTTTGCAAACATGTTTACCATTGGCATGAAATGTAGGTGAAGGTAATTCTTACATATAAATATTTTGTGGTTGAAACCCTCTTTTAGCGACAAACTTATAGCATATAGCGATTAAGGGGAGCTTATTTCTAACTGTGGATGTTCGTTCATCTGACTGAATACCTACCTACATATATAATATTATCAATCTTTATTACGTAAGAAAAGTTACAAAATACACAAGTGGCTTAATTCAATACATCTTTTATAAGTTATATACAGCGGGAGTCAAATTAGGCATGGCCTGTAGTTTGGACTCCCGATAATTCGACTTACGTACAATAGAGAAACCAAGTCTCGTGTATTTGAATTGAAGTTTAAAAACTTATATATCTAAATCTACAAGAAGGCGGTACCTACAACGCAACCATTCAGTCCACCTACATTAGTTTAACTTTTATGTAGTCAATTCTATGGTACTACGCACTAATTGTACAGTACAAATTGTAGTAAGGGCAATTCGAAATTACATTCAGATTTTTAATACACTCGACAAGCCTGGGTCGAAATAGTGGATGAGTTTGGACTGATGTTTGATGACAAAATGTTGTTTCAGAAGAAAAGTCACGGTTCGTGGAGTAATGGGCGCACGCCGAGCATGGAACGGGGGCGGATGTCGCCGGCGCTGAGCCATGTGAGCGGCGGCGGCAGCGGCAGCGCTAGTGCTAGTGGCGGCGCTGTCGGCTCGACCGAGGGCGGCGTCGCGTCGCGGCGCTCGCGCAAGCGCGCGGGGCGGCGGCGCGGGCGCCGGGACGACGCGCCGTACGCGCCCGCAGCGCCGCTGCCCCCCTCGCACACCTCATCCGCGCCACTCAACTGGCGCGAAGAGATACTCGAATCGAAAAAAACTCATGACAGGTGAGTACATCCACGACCACACTTTGACACTTCTTCACTTCAATTAATTCGACTGAAGACCTGCTGTTCTTGTAACACGTTAACCGCCATTAGACACGTATGTCGTGACTCAGTTTTCTGTGCGTTAGGAACGCGAGACATCTTATTTCGAAAATAGACGGTCTGGGGATCAGAATGTGTATTTGAAAAATGTAAAAAAAAACATATTTCCGAGTTATATCTCATTTTATTTCTCAATTACAAATGATATTAGTAGAAAACACGACTTGGCCCCGACTTGTCTCGGAAGGCATTTTTTTTTTCAAATATTGTTAGAGATGTATCTGTGGTGCAGTTTCTAATGACTAAACTAACAATTTTTTTTTATTAATGTAATCATTTGTTTCTTATTATCTTTATAGCTCTTCATACATATATAGATTGTTTTGAAATTTGGAAAGTAGTTAGCTATGACATCAAGAATGAGTATAGGTTACTAATCATCGTAGTTATCACATCGCAAAGTTTCAGAAATAACTAACTCATTGCTGAAGATTTAAACAGTATTAAAATTCATAATTATCACCCTCAGTCCATATTCGTCCCCACTACTAAGCTACGTACCTCCTCTAACTAGGTCGGGATCAGCCCTTAGTTTACCACGCTGGCCTAGTATAGGTTGGTAGACAGGTTGGTAACTTACGCAGGCGTGAAGGTGCCCTCACGAAGTATTCCTTCTACACTGACTATATTGGTGTCTATAATGTAGACCTTACTTGGCTCTAAAATAACCCACTGGTACGGGACCAGGATCAAGCTCACGACCTTTCAATCGCGAGTCGTGTCTAGCACAACTAGACCATCAATACACTTATTGTGTGCAATAAACCATTGAAGAAAGAGTTTGTATATTATAGGTTTATGAAATGGCATTAAGTTTCAAAATAAAGTTCTTATATATTCAATATATTTACAGACATTATGACAACTCTAATGTACGAAAAAAGTCGACAACAGATCAGACAACATCGCAGCCCGGATTGATCATGTTACCACAAACAACAATACCTCATTTACAGAAGGAGTTAGGGTAAGTTTAGGGAGTTTCTGAATTTATCTTGAATTATGAACTCAATTGTAAATAGATAAATTAGAATTGCTGTGTAGCGGCGGCGAAACACTAGAGAGAGACACTCCATTTCCACCCGTGGTTGCTGTGAAAAGCTAAGCGGTATACAAGGTTAATGGGCAGCAGTGTTTTTCTGTTATTCTCAGACTATAAGACATTTCAATAGCCTTGAAATTGCTACAAATATTAGAAAGTGATCGAAGGAACTTCATTATAGCGAAATTAAGGATTTGTACAGCAACATAACAAGATCTGTTTAAGTAATTATTTAAAAAACAGTACTCTCTGACAATTACATACATTTACATACACATAAAACTATATGCACTCATGCACAATTTTGTAGGGTGACTAAAGTAACTCTGATAATTTATTATATTTTGTTAATATTATAGGAGCTTGACACCTGAACACACAGGATTATCTAGTTTAGGTGTCAGTGACGGTGTTTATTTAACTTCATGCTAGAAAGTGAAGTGCAGCAACTTCACACTTGTGTTTCGTTGTCAATTGACGTCCCATACTAATGACATTTTCCGATAAATAAATTATTATTATTGTTTCAGACGAGGAGGGCCGACAGAATCACAAAAAACATTGTATGATCATCATAATCCATCCAAACCTATTATTGTGCAAACCAGCCCTACGAAACTTGACATGAGAATGGAAAGAGGTAAAATTTATTTGTTATAGTAAAAACCTAGCTACTAAAATTGAGACGAAGTCGGAAAAAGGCGAATATTAGATTTTTTTTGTTCTAGTCAAAAGATTATAACTTACGTTTGAATATAGATAAAAATGATTTTTATTCAAATAAAGTGTTTTGATCAAATTGAATAAGTGAATATATAATGATTTTTTTTTGAATTAATGTGCCGTAATGATGAGTGCATTGTGTATGTACCGAATGAGATTTTTTTTTAACTGGGCGCATACTCCTCGCACATGCTACTGTGCCATAGCCGCGTCTCCTTCTCGTAGCCTCGCCCACTTCATCAGTACATTACTTACTTACTCCTATGGCGCAGCGACCCAAAGCGAGCCTTGGCCTCTGAAATAAGAGATTGCCAACGTTGCCGGTCTTGCGCTGCCTCCTGCCACTCAGCAACTTGCAACTCTCGTAGGTCAGCTTCCACAATGTCCTTCCAGCGGTATCTGGGCCGACCGACGGGGCGGCGGCCAATCGGGGTTCCAAGATACGCCTTTCTAACGTTGCGATCCTCTCCCATCCTTTCGAGGTGGCCCAACCAGCGGAGTATATGGGCTTTGACTTCTCCCATGATATTAGGTTCGGCGACCAGCTCCTCAATCTCCAGGTTTTTGCGAACCCTCCAACTCCCGTCTTCTCTTTGGGTTGGACCCAGAACCTTCCTCATAATTTTCCTTTTTGCCACTAAAAGTTTATCCTCCTCTTTAAGGGTAAGTGTCCAGGCCTCACTGCCATACATCTAAATCGGTCTTATAACCGTTTTGTAAATTCGGATCTTGGTCTTTGTGCTTAGGAGTTTGGACACCAACACCTTATGGAGTGCTGCACTACACCGGAGGGCACTGTGGATGCGGATATCTACTTCCTCGTCCCTGGTATTCGTGTCCGTGATAGTGCACCCGAGATATTTAAACTTAGTAGCCCCTTCGAACGAAACATCTCCTACTCGCAGATCTTCACGCTTTTGCCTAGTGTTCTTATATCGTTTCATGTGGAGATATTTCGTCTTATCATGGCTTATTCTGAGTCCCGCCCTGGCAGCTTCCGAAGCAAGAGTCTGCGCTGCTATCTGTACCTCTCTCTTAGTCTGACCTAATATAGCCAAGTCATCAGCATAACCCATAACCCATGCTGTCCATTAAGTCGTATACCGATGTCTAATGTCATGACTTTTCGGATGACATGCTCCAACGCCAAATTAAACAGCATAGGGGATAAGGCGTCTCCTTGCTTTAGCCTAGTGACCACATTGAACTCTTTCGTGAGTTCACCTCCAACCCTGACACGCAACTTACTCACTTTGGTGGCTACTTTAAGTAGAGTAATGAGCTTTTGTGGGATGCCGAAGTTGTCAAGTATGTTGTATAGTGAATCTCTGTCGATACTGTCGTAGGCTTTACCCGCGCCCCGGCGGAAAGAAGTGGTCTATTAAGTCTATTTGCCGGACATGCTAAAAGACTAAGTACTACCTGTAAGTGGCTACGACAGTGTGGATTTGTGTACCGGTTACTATAATATTGTTACTATAATTCGTGTGTAGGTATGAAAGAGAGCACACCCCGCGGCGGGGGCTACGAGACGAGCGACGCGGCGCGAGCGGCGCGCCATCGCGCACTCTTGCAGGAGGTGGATCGCGCCGATGCCATATTACAGACGCATATACTGCGAGGGCCTGTCGGCCTCGCCGATCACTGGCGTGACGTTATAGAAACTAGGTATATAACAAATGTATACTCAATCCTTTTGTTCGCCCCAGCGGTTGAGAGACGGCTGCAAATAACCACACACGTCCACTTTAAATACCGTACTTTCCTCTATATAATCCGCGGATTATATGTTAAAAATGTTTCTAATTTCATTGTGCGTATTATCAAAGTTAAGTTTCTTTTTATCCGTGAGTCACGTGATTGGAGACATTAATCAGAAAACGTGACGTCTATGTTCAATAAATATACACATTTGACAGCGTTGTTAGGTTATCAGACTTTTTTTATTTTATTACTTTTTTAATATTTTAAAACCCTGCACATTGCACAGCATAACGTTGATAGTGATTTTTCACGTTCATAACTTAAATCCGCAGTCAAACTGTAAAAAATTCAGCTTTATACATAACCTTAGTTTTGTTTATTGCACAATGACGTCACACTAGGTCACGTGATCATATTGCCGCGTTTTTGTGGTATATTTTTTATTTAAATTGAAAAATATGTTTTATCGTATTTAAAGGTAAATATTTATACGTGGGTATAATATGAACATATAAAGCGTTTAAAATAATTATTCTAAAATTCTCAGCTCCTAGAGTGGAGTGTGACAGTGTGTAAGAGCTTATTTTTCCATTTTTGCAGATGTTTACTGCAGAATGCACTACAAAGACTCCTTATGTCTGATCTCAAGTATTGCCAAGCTGATAACATTGAACACCATTTTTGGAAAATTTTATATTACAATTTTATAGAGCTACTGAGAAAAAGTTTCGCCCAAGTCACGCCGGAGGATAAAAAGAAAATCGTTTCGCTAATAAATGTTATAATAGAGGAAGGAAACACATTTTTCGAGAACCTGGTGCAAATGTTGGAGAAGGCTTACAAGTTTAATGTTGACGATTACATAAATGATAATCACGCTTCGCCGCCCAAGGGGCTGGGGTACGTTGGTTTGGCGTTGATATCTGTGCAGAAAATATATGTCTTTTTGGGTGATTTAGCCAGATACAAGGAGCAAGTGAACGAGACAAATAACTTTGCTAAGAGCAAGTTTTGGTATACGAAGGCTCAACAAATCAATCCGAAGAATGGAAGGCCGTACAACCAGTTAGCCATACTAGCGATATATGCGGTGAGTGCTGTTTTATTATCATACGATGGAAGCAACTAACGCCGTTGCGCGTGAAAGTATCATCTGCAGCTTCCAGATAAATCGGCTTGGAGACATTTGTGTAGTAGTGTTTGTATACACAGTGACTAAATACGATATAACAGTTTGTGCTACCTACCACATGCCTCGCACTCTCGCATCAGTCACCTATAACTAGCGTTAGAATTTAGTTATACATGTCAAATTACGTTTAATATCTAACTAAAAATAACTAATATTAAGTAACTAAAAATATAATAAATATTTGTTTATTATTTATCTGCTGACCGTACGGTGTACATTTATAAACGCAAAAACGTCTCCAAATTGATTTGGCTGTAATTAGGTAAAATATTATCCTCCTTATTCATAAAATCTTTTATTCCTGCTTTAAGCTAACACGTTGTTTGTCTCTTTCTATATCATTACAAATTTATTAAGACTGAAAGAGAAAAACTACATATTAGCTTAAACTATGTGTAAATATTTTTATGAATAAGGCCATATAAAAACAACATACATATGGGCGAAATGTGGGCTACGGACAGCCACTTCGCTACATTGAACGATCGTAGCAGGTGGAAAGAACTGGTCTCTGCCTACCCCAATGGAAAAGAGGCGTGACTGTATGTATGTATTATAGTCTCTACCTACTCTTATGCGATATCGGCGTGAGTGTATGTATGCATGCATGTATGTATGTATGCATGCATGTATGTATGTATGCATGCATGTATGTATGTATGTATGTATGTATGTACATATACCAATGTCATCGAACCCAAGTTCATTTCACATGTTTTGTATAAGCACTGAAATCGTATTGTATTTGAATGCTTTTGCATTTATTATTTCCAATGAAAGCTATCAATATATTTTTTACACACACATTGATCTAGGCCCAAATTAGGATAACCTGCATTTTGAGTACTAGACGACGTAAATGCTAATACAATATATAGATAAACATCCATGACTCATATATATACATTGGGGCTCAATTATAGCTCATAGCTCTGTGAATACCTTAGCAACATTTAAATAGTCTTTTTGGTAGCTAAACAGGAAAGAACGCTAAACGGAGAAGGGAAACTCCGTGAGGAAACCTGCATGCCCGCAGGGGTGTGTGAAGTCTACCAACACGCACCAGGTCAACGCGGTAGTTTAAGGCCTAATCCCTCTCCTGATGAACCTACCCTAGGTTTGTGCCTTTGTAGTGGGGACAGATGTATAGTGGGGATGATGATGTTGAAACAGGAAATTAGTACTAAATTGTGACATTTAAACGTTTATGTGAAATACGTGGCAAATATAAACCTGTCTTCTTCTAATATATAAAACTAATGTTTCTATGTTTGTCCCATATGCGTTCCCACATCGTTAGTCAAATTTCAAAACCATTCATTCGATGAAACTTTGGTTGACGTGCTCATACCCGGAAAGGTTTCCGAGTTAGTATAAAGTCCGCGGGTACGTAGATCCGCTGGGATCAGTTATTATTTAATAAAAATCAGGAACATTCAATAATAAAAAGTTTAATACATAAACGTAATAGTAAGTGATGATAGGAGTAAAATTGTAATGTTAATATTTTTAATATTGTTGTTTATTTTCAGAGAAGAAAATTAGATGCTGTATATTATTATATGCGAAGTTTAATGTCATCCAATCCATTCCATTCTGCACGTGAAAGTTTGTTATCGCTATTTGATGAAAACCGGAAAAAGGTAGGACACCTGCACGTAATAAATACTCTTTCTATCTCTCTCTCTCTAACTTTATTTGTCATATTTTTTTGTCTTGTAGACCACTTGTAATGTTTTTCACTTTTGGGGGTAGACCTCCAAAGTGTAGTTAATATAAATTTTTTGTAAGTTTGTTAACTTCAAATGTGTTTTTGACAGGTGACGTGGACCCCTTGAAGGTCATCGTCAACCCCTGGGGGTCGCTATAGACCACTTTGGGTATCAATGACATAGACTGTTACGTAGACGATAACGTATTCTTCTATTTACCATTTTTATTACGCCCATTCACCATATCGCTCATCCAATAGAATAATGACGTAATTGCAAAAAAGTTAAAATTTTATTTTGTGTTTAATT
>WUAW01007321.1:4568-14862 GCA_017165845.1 Thaumetopoea pityocampa | reverse complement strand
GTATGTCTGTCGTTTTTCGCGGTCAGTGCACGAGAGCTTCGTTGATTCTGATCGTTGAAATCTTTCTGTCACTCGTCGCCGGAAAAGGTCGAAAATATGATGAGTTGTAAACAAACGTTAAATACGATATACTATTATTGTTCCATACATGTTTCAAGGTATGAGGTATTGTAGAAAGAGATGACACTATTTTTGTAGAATAAAATGTCTTATCTCTTCCTTTCTTCCCGGTAATCTTCCTGTAAACGTAAAGAAGTGAATCAGTTATGTTTCCGACTCCTTTATGGGAGCAGCTAATCAACACTGGAAAATTAAAAATGTATGCAGTAACAATAGGCATTTTGTTGATAATGACAGTTTCATAACTTACTTATTGCATAGGAGAAAAAAAAAAATGTAGGTTATAGTAGACGGCTCGAAACTTGAGCATTACACACACTAGTGGAGATTTTGCGCACGTACACTTTGAAGGGCTAACCGATTAACCAATCGCGTGCAAGCGCGTGTTAGGAAACCCCTCCCGCCCACTACACTCGACGTCTTAGATCTAAAAATCGTCTTCTGCGTAGTCAGGGCCATTGCTCAAGTCTCGTGCCGTGTATTGTATTACAATGTGTAAAAATTCTTTGTAATGCTTGATTACAAAAAATAGCAACGTTGCTAATTAACGTCAATGCAGGCGGCCATATTATTATAATACACATGTTCTTTCCTTCTATGTAAATTCTTTCTTTTTTTTTGATCAGTACGAGGCAGCGGAACGCAAGCGGCGCGCTGCGCTGGAGAGTGTTTCGAACGCGGAGACCGGTACAGACGCTAGTGCTACGGCGTCGTGCGACGGCGCGGGCGTGCGCCGCGAGGTGTGGGTGCGGCCCAGCGGCGCGCGCACCACCACGCTGCGCCCCGCCACCCGCGCGGAGCAGCTCGCCGCCATGACCTCCGTCGAGGTATGACCCGGTGCAATATTCATGGCGGCCCTGAGCTATGAAGCTCGGTTGTGTGAAGTTCGGTTTCGCGTTTGTATAGAGTTTGTACGTCACAAATGGCAACCATCACAGACTGCACACATCTCAGCGTCCGAAACGAACACTGTTCTCTCGGGTATATTACAATTGTAATGCTTACAATATGGACATCAGTTAAAGAATTCATCTTATATTTTCCTTGTAGGTGTAATATAAGCACTTTGTGTCAACCCTTAATGGCAATTCCATACTGTATCCTCATCGGTGAATAATCACCTTTTTCCCTTGGTGAACGATGTACCATTTAAGTTTTACTATTACGGATGGTAATAAAAAGTATATTTTTATCATACCTTTGTGGCGACCTACTTCACTACATACCACACATCCTCAACAGATGGCGCGGTTCTAAAAGTGACGAAATAATATGGAAGTCTGAATCACGCTCATAGAGTTTAATAGCGACTTAGCGTATATACAACGTCCCGACATCAACCGTCGGCGTATATACAACGTCCCGACGTCAACCGTCGGGGACAGTGGCAGGCCCCGCCAGACATAAAACCCGTCTGGTCGGAAGATCTTCCCTTTTCCGATACTGCCACTGCTGCCACACTTCGACCCATAACTGGTGACGTCATCTTCAACGTCATAATTGGGTAACTAACCATCTCGCTATACCTTCTTCGATATGTTACTATCATTTGCACGCAGATTTACTCGCGCGGTGTTATATACCCGATCATGTTGTAATTATATATCGGACTAGTTGATACCTACAGCTTCAGCTGCATAAATAATGTGTTAGGAGCCCTTTTCGAGATCTTACGCAATATATTAGCGAAAACATCATCAGAACCTGTTGAATAGTTTTGATGTGATACCATAGCATACATCTGCGCAGTCATGATTTTATTACTGTGTAAATTTTAGCAAAACTAATTCAAATTTTTAACGTAATTGAGACAAACATCCTAGTATCAAATATATTTGCATTCACAATGTAGGTAGGCTAATAGTTGTTCATCACCATCATCACTAGCTCGTGGCAGTCCACTGCTGGACGTAGGCGTCTCCCAGGGCGCGCCACTTAGCCCAATCTTCGGCTGCACTCATCCAGTAGCTGCCAGCCACTCTCCGTAGACCATCGCTCCATCTAGCCGGGGACGTCCCACATTACGTTTGCCCAAACGCGGTCTCCACTGCAGAACTCGTGTGCTCCAACGAGCGTCGGTTCTGCGACAAATGTGACCAGCCCACTGCCACTTCAGCCTGCTTATTCGTGTGGCTATGTCGGTAACATTAGTTCTCTGTCGGATAGCCTCTTCAGATTTTATCCAACTCAAAAGACTCCGAGCAGAGCCCTGTTCATAGTTCGCTCAGCAACTTTGTGCACTAGTCGCCCCGTCAGACTCCATGTTTGGGCACCGTGTGCCATGGCGGGTGGGGCGCACTGGACAAAGACTCGTTAGACAATATATAATTAGAAATACTCTCATTTGTTGCAGTTGAATAAAAACTTCATCACGAGCTACTTACACGTTCACGGGAAGCTGATTACCAAGATTGGGTGAGTGGCACTTAACTTGTTACATAAGAAAGTACATTGGTGGTCTAGTGGTAACGACACGACTCGCGATTAAATATTTGCGGGTTCAATCCCGGTCCCCCGTATCATTGGGTTATTTCTAACTCATGTACGGTCTATATCATTGACACCCAAAGTGGTCTATATCGACCCCCAAGGGTCGACGATGACCCTCAAGCGTTCCACGCCAGCTGTCAAACACATTTGGAGTGAATGAATTAGCAGTATTTGCTAGATAGGGGGGTCTATTCTAAAACCTAACCAAAAAGTTTGTGAATCTCTGGTCTACATTGTAGATACGAATGTACTCAATAGAGAAGGACAACTGTGTGAGGAAACCTGCATGTGTGTGTGATGTCTATCAACCCGCACTAGGCCAGCGTGGTAGATTATGGCCTTTTTTATACCATATTTAAGCCAGTACTTGACTACAATCCTACCTGATGGTAAGTGGCGGTGTAACCCAGGGTGATAAAATGTACTAGCTTAATAAAAACCTATTCGCTCTTGTATTAAACACACCTACATTATAATCGGACGGACATACGCAGGAAGACTAGTCCAGTCTTTGGCCACTTGATTTAGGGGAGATCTGTGTAGTCTTCTGTAGTGGGAACGCATATGGAGTGGAGTGTTAGTGATCGGTCGTACCTGTCAACACCAACACGGATCCTTTCGCTGAACAGCATGGAGACGTTCTACGAGAGCGCCGGGCTGATGCTGGGCCAGTTCCGGGCGCTGCTGCACCGCCAGCCGCTGCCGACGCCGGCCGCGCGGCTGCTGCAGCTCACCGCACTCAACATGTTTGCCGTGGAGACTACCGCCGTGACCCTGAAAGGTACACGCCGACACCTGCACGCAGTAACATCGTAACATATTTTTTTCGCATATCTGTCTATACTATTGTAAAATTGTTAAATGTAAAATTTTCAAAAATCATAGATATTTAAAAACAAACTATTCAGACCCACTAATTAAGGGTTTCTGAAACCAAATCCGTCGATGTTTGTTTGTTTGTCTGTTCGGGCTTCACGCAAAAACCACCGGGTACATTTTGGTCAAACTATTACAGTCGTTAAGTTACTATTCTGATTTAATTACTGTGGCATGTTTCATCAAAATCGGTCCAGTAGAACTGAAGATACAACTTGAGCCTTGTTTTAGTTTAAGGCTTTTTATATAAAACTGTGATTGTGTGGGGATTTCCCTTGTAGCAGTAAACCGACATTCACGCGGGCGGTGCCGCGGGCAAAAGCCAGTAAAATATAAACAATAGTTTTCTTTTAACAGTTTAGTAAGTACATTGGTGATGTAGTGGTTATAGACACATCTCACGTTCGCAAGGTCGCGGCTTCGATCCCGGTCCCGTACCACTGAGTTATATTCTTTGTAATTCACGTACTCTCTACATTGTAGACACCCATGTACTAAACGGAGAAGGAAAACTTCGTGACGAAACCTGCATTCCCTTATGGGTGTGTGAAGTCTACCAACCCGCACTAGGCCAGCGCGGGTAGACTACGGCCTGATTCCCCTCCTGATAAAGGGGAGGTCCGTGCTCCTGTAGTGGGGCCGAATATGGACAACAAACAACAAACCAAATTGAAGTCGTGCTGAAGAAAGGCCAGGTTAGGAGTATCCACAACCGACGAGCTTGTATGAAAGCGTTGATGAAAGTAGAAGAAGCGAAAGGTGTATGTCGGGTTCGTAGCAAGTGGAAAGAAATGGTCTCTGCCTATCCCAACGGGGAAATGACGTGACTATATGTATGTATAATATTTATTTATACAACTTTAAGTAGAGAAAATAGTGCTCCTAAAAACATTAGATAGAGAGATGCTTTTCTTGAACTTTGTATGAATTTTGAACTTTAAATTTTGATCTGCACTAAAAAACAGAAAAAAGTGAGTTACAATGTTATTGCATGAAAGTATAGATTTGTGTAGTGATAGGCTAATGGTATGACTGTGCATGCCAAGACTTAAATTTCAAGTTCGAGTCTAACGCATGCATTTCGTTTCTAAATTGCGTATTAATAACTAGCTTTTGCCCGCGGCTCCGCCCGCGTGAATGTCATTTTTCCGCTGACATGGGAAATCCCGAAACAATTATAGATTTATATAAAAACCCATAGAACCACTTTTACTTGAGCTTTTACACCTTACCGGCGGCTATTAAAACACGCATCCAGATGAAAATTCAAAGCGTGAGGCGCGAACAAACAAACAAATATTGTGGACACATTTTTTTTTCACACACACATCGATGTAGCTCCAAATTAGGATTCCCTGTGTTTTGAGTACTAGAGCACATAAACATCTATGACTCGAGTATTCGTGCTCATCACACAAAGTTTGTTCCTACCAGGATTCGAATCTGGGAACAATTGCCTCACAAAACAGGATCACTGCCAATGAGACAATTAGTCGTCATTGCAGAGATTCTTTGACCTCTTTTTGGTTCTTTGGTGGTCAGTCAACTAATCATGTAAAACCTTAGTTCCCAAAGTGGTCCAGGTGGACCCTCAGGGGTCCACGGGAGACTCGACGGGGTTCTACGTTGGCGTACGCAAATTTCCATAGTTAGATCTAATCTTCACATTTTTTGTCGAGTTTTGGCAATATGGTGGAAATGTAGCTGCAAGGGGTCCATCGGAATCAGCTAAATTTTGAAAGTGGTCTATGAGAAAAAAACGTCTGGGAACCTCTGATATAAACCCACGTTGCCCAATTCAATAAGCCTATATTGAGTGTACTAATTGTTGCGATAACGCCGTGATACCCATCATCACATCCTGGTCATCATCATCATAATCACAACGGGGAAGATCACTGCTAGACATAGGCCTCCTCCTTAAAATTGCCAAATCCTCTACGCTGGCCAGCCCTTTTGGAGATCGCAGTAGTTACCCTAGTAGGTACATCCCTTAGCGGGTTCTCCCAGCGTCCACGGGAGTAAACAGAGTGACGCTATTGTTGTACCAGCGCCACATAGCATGCCTCCTAATCACTGCGTACCAATTCCTCACGGAAACGAATTTAATGATCTCAAGACGATGATCCTGCTGCTGTGGTGTCCTCTGCAGATTCTAATCGCTAATAGGCAATTAACTGCCCATCAAGACTAATACAGCGAGTCTAAATCCCTTTCGTGTATACTATTATAAAATTGTTAAATGTCAACTTTTCAAAATTATATATATTTAAAAAAAACTACTCAGATCGACTATATAAGGGCTTCTGAAACCAAATCCGTCGATGTTTTTTATTTGTTTGTTCGAGTTTTACGCAAAAACCAGTCGGTAGATTTTAATCAAATTGTTTCAGTCTTAAACGTACTATTCCGACTTAAATAATGCGGCATGTTTCATCAAAATCGATCCAGTAGAATTGAAGATACAGCTTGATCCCCGTTTTAGTAGCCGCCGTTAAGGTACAAGAGCTCAAGTAAAAATGGTTTGTGGTCTTTGCCATGTAGCGAAAAACCGATATTCACGCGGGCGGAATCGCCGGAAAAAGCTAGTTTATTATAAAGAAGATCCTGCGGTTACCGGACAGCTCCGATGTACTATTGCACTGTTACCAGTTTTATTAGGGATTATTTTTTACACAAAATACAACGTGTCAATTGAATTTTAATTATTTCAGTAAAATGCTTCAAGTATCTTTTACACTCCATCTAATTCGGATTTTAATTCGGCATATCTTTTTCTTCAATTATATCCTCTAATCAATCTTCAAATTCAATCTTCAAATTAATCTTCAAATTCAATCTTCAAATTTAGTCAAACCTGTCAATAAAGCTGTCACAATATGTGATCTCGTGGTTTACACAATATTTGAAGGTCTGATCATTTAAAAATTTTAAATGTTAATTATTTTCGGATTGAGGACTTACATTTATTAATTTCAATATTAATTGATATTTAATACATATAAGATTAGGATGATTAAGTATTATTAAAACATACATTCTTACGATATTTTCACTTAAGATAGTGTCGGGATTTCCCCATAGGGATTGTCCATATGCACTATTATGATGTAACACAACTTAAACTAAATTTCGGCTCCTCTCTTTTTCTAATGCCAAACACCAAAATAAGAAAGCAAACATTTTTAGCGAGTACCAACCTACACTTCTGTCAAAAGGCACAAAAAAGTTGCGTTTTTGCTTTTCTTTAATTTTGATGTCTTTAAACAAAACTGACAGCGCCAAAATTGTTTCTAACTCATTTTGGCGTTTGGCATTAGAAAAAGATAGGAGAGCCTAAATTTAACTAAGTTGTGATACAACAGAATTTACCATTCTAGTTTTCAAAGTTTGGTTGTGCATCATATGATTTATTAGAAAACATAAGGATAGGATGTGTTTTGCAATTATTCCCGAATGCTGTAAATATTTCTTTTTTAATACAGAGTATAACACGAAACGTCATTTTGTTCTAAAGAATTAAAAATAAAAACGCTATATACGATTTTATGTAAAATTATACAAAACTGTAAATTTTTTTCTCCAAATTTATTGCATTTTCTTTTTTAAAGTACATTATCAAACAAAATATTTTAAAATTAATTATTGTTACATAATTGTGTATTTGAAAGTGTAATAGTATTTTTGTCAGGTCAGGGAGTACTTAGTGTTTTAGCCTGTCCGGAAAATAGACTTAAGTATACGGGTAAGCGACCCCCCCCCCCTCACTGCTGTCTCTTACTCCTTCCGAGATAGTAGTATCCTATACCCTATAGTCCTTTTCCTTAATTCCATATTCCTTGTTCAATACATCTGTCCTACCTCATCTTTTTCATTTCCTCTCCACAAAGCCGCGGGTATGCAATGAGAAACTTTAATTACTTTTGAACCTCATAAAATGACGGCGTCGTGGTTCGCCACCTGATACGTCTCGTTGCCCACGGGGGCGAACTGTGGGCTGCGGATATCCATTTTGCTACATTAAACAATCGTAGCAGGTGGAAAGAAGTTGTCTCTGCTTACCCCAATGGGAAAGATGTGTGACTGTATGTATGTAGTATATACTATATTCTCTGCCTACCCTTATGGGATATTGGCGTGAGTGTATGTATGTAGTATTTTTCTGTAAACTTTTACACAATAAAATTTTGATTTGTTTTACTTCTTGCCGTAGTAGGTATACATATAAGAGTGGGATTTGTTTATATATCATGGATGTAGCAAATGACAGCTTACGCAGGCATTAGCTATATCAGAGGTTCCCACACTTTTTTCTCATAGACCACTTTCAAAATTTAGCTGGTTCCGATGGACCTCCTGAAGCTACATTTCTACCATATTCCCAAAACTCGACAAAAAATGTGAAGATTAGATCTAACTATGGAAATTTGCGTACGCCAACGGGGGTCTACCCCCGTTGAGTCTCTCGTGGACCCCTGGGGGTCCACCTGGACCACTTTGGGAACTAAGGAGCTATATCCATTATATTCCCATGGGAACCGTATTTTTTTCGGATTAAAAATTTTCCATGTCATTTTCCAAACTCTACTGTTGAGTAAGGATAAAGTATCAAATACATTTTCACAATTATAAGAATAGTAAGGAAAGAATAGCTACTTCCTTTGGTCGGCTGTGTGTTTGTACATTTTCTTTAATAACTCTAATCATTTCATTACGCTGCAGCGCTTGTTCGCCGATAGCGGCATTTACCTATAATGGTGCTGGGATCTTTACGTGTCTACGATAATTTGCCAAGTCGTATATAGGGTTACATTTTATGTCTGCCTTAAATGTATTAAAGTCGCAATAACTAATTAAAGTTCAAACTCAGCATTAACACGAAGACTATTTATTGTACTATTTATACCACTAACAACGGTGTTCAGTCTAATTAAGTAGAAATGCCTGAGAATTGGCGTCAATAGTTCAGATGGTTCCTTGAGTTCTGTTGGGATTTATTGGCAGCCTCCTGCGATTTATGCTGAAGAGTAATACATTTAATTGGATTTGGAATTTTAATTGCTTGCTTATTTGCAGTAATTAATTTTATTACCTACCTTACCTAATGTATTATATTATATATTATCTTAAAAAGGGTTTTACCACCGGAAGGTTTAATTGATGCATCACAATGATCATATTGCTTTTTGGAGTTTAATTCTTTAGCTTCTTTTTTGTAATGCTTAATATGTTTTGTAATATTTTTACCTGCCACTACCTGTTTCTCGCGGCTTTAAAGCTTAGTTCGGACTAGGCTAGTAATTTAGTCGAGTAGTTTAGTAAACAATTTCGTCGAGACAATCCATTTTGTTCTTTTTTAGGGCGAGTAGTGCTCCCACCACGCGTCGCTGCTTACTAGTTCCCCGACTAATCAAGTCTGAATCTATCGTTTTAGTCGAGTTCATTAGCACGCCAAATTGGCGTTTTACTTCCGGACATTTTTAAACTATCGAATTATTCTTTGAGATCTGTTACTAATTCCTCCAGAAATCGATATATATAATAGTTCGTTCTTAATTCGTCACTTCAATTAATCCATTTTTTACACATAGCTTATTTTCTTTATTACAAAAATTTCTTCATCCACATCTTCTGAAATAGCCATTACCATAAGCTCGTCAATTCACTTCATTGCGTTGCAGCCTGTTCATCTTATAAAACACCTTTCATTTGTTTCATCACTAGCGGTCGCCAAACTTTTTGACCTCACGGATCAGTAAATCCATAATTTAAATCCCGCGGACCACTAATAGGATTTCTTAAGTGTTAAATATATTTATAAAAAAATATATATGATTAGGCTTGGGAAGAATTAGTATAATGTCATTTGAAGTGTTTGCGTACGTTCCTACTATTTCTCTTTGATCCATTTTTTCACGGATTGTTATAAATTATGTTTCAATGTATCTTAAATATAACTTAACGTAATGAGTAAGTATATTCCGCATATTTCTGGGGACCAGCGAAAGGTTCTCGCGGACCACTAGTGGTCCGTGGACCACCACCTTGGTGTCCTTTGCTGTGTACGACCGTAGTGCGTACGATTTTTTGGACAGTATTTTAGTTACTAAATTACTTATCACTCGACCAAATATTCTCATGATCCGAACTAGGCTTAAGAGTTTCAATTTGCTTCTGCCTTTTGGGGCCAACAATGCTCTGCTTTTCCAGTATGAGGACCGATAAATCTATTTTATCTAATGTCGGTCAAATGTGCTATTTATAAAATTAATGTATAGTAAGTATTACTCGTATATAATAATGTGCGTTGTAAACACGGCCATTTCCTGTCGCGCCGTCCGGCCGCAGTAAAGGTTTGTAATTACAAATTACAAGTTATTGGAGGTTGATGCACCGCGCGCCCCGACGCAGCCGCGTGCGCGCGCGCACCTCGCCAATGCACATATTTGACGGCGACAGGTTCAACAAACTGACTCGCCATCGGCGCGTCGGCTCGCCCCTCTTTTACGCCATCGCTCGTGATGTTTTGAATTATTATAGAAAAATTACGGTGTACCGGCCACTTAATTACCGCGTTCGGCAAGACGATGCCCTTTGGCGACTGCAGTATTAAGAAAAATTCTCGAAAATTTACTCAGTTAACTGTAGATAAACAAAATATGTAAATTAGAGATTTAAAGAGTATATTCATTATAGGTACACGTATTATAATACAATACGTGCATTGGTGGTGTAGGTGCATTGGTGGTTTTAGATACGGCTTACGATCGAAGGGTCGTGGGTTCGAATCCCGGTCCCGTACCACTGA
>WUAW01007320.1:5861-15913 GCA_017165845.1 Thaumetopoea pityocampa | reverse complement strand
AAACAAGGTAAAAATCCTTCATCAGACGCGAGTGCAGTTTTCATATGCTTAACCGGCTAGATCCTTTGACAATTAATAAAATATTTATCACGCGGGGTACATTCATAATATTTTAATATATTTAAAAAATATATACCGTACTCATAGTATGTTTTTTAAATCTGACGAGTGAACGCCGCAAATCACTAGATATTTTCTTACCGACAGCCCCCAGAACTATCTCCAGAGGAGCAACAGAAGAGGCAGGAGAAGGTTGAATCGATAAAGAAAATGTTGAGCGGCTCGTCCACGGACCCCGGCCAGGTGAGCGCGCCCGTTCACCCCCGCGTCGCGTGACACCCCCCCTGTGCGCTCATCACAGTGGACGGGCACGCGGCGGTGCCGCGTCTCTGGACGCGCCGCCACACCACAGTCCGGCGCGGGCGCGCCACTCACGGGGCGCGCCACTCCCGCGACTGTATTAAGTACTCGTGCGCCGTTAATGTATACCACTAAGTGTTCTTTTTTGGCGCGGCCGCACTCAAAGGAGAAAGCTTGCACTATAAGTACCGGCTACCTTCCAGTGACGCAATTTAACTGATATTTTATGTTTATAACGAGTAAAATTAAATGAGCTGAAGTTAGTGAGTTAATAATAATAAATGTTTCATCATTTCATCATCAGCTCATTGAAGTTTCTCACTTGACACATCTCATAAGCTCTCCATATAGAGGGGGTTTGGCCGTACCGCCACGCTTGTCGCGCGTCCAGAGGTCGCGGGCAGAGATCCCCTGACGCCACTACCGCGTGGGAGCGCCCGCGCAGGCGCCCGCGACACGCGTGCGCCACGTCAGATGACCGCTTTCGCTGTTTAGAGAATGGCGCCGTTTTTTTAGCTACGCATGACCGTACTTGGGAATGTCTCCACCCCTTTATAAATACAAACGACGTATAGCATAGCGTTCAGACGGTGTTCGTGGGTCGAGCGCACGGGTCGGTGTCGGAGCCGCACGCGCACTATACGTTGCACCCGCGAACACCCTGGAGCTTGCAAGCGGCTGCGCATGCGGGCTGTACATACGCGAGCCGGCGCACTCCTACATGTTTGCTTGTTGTGATGGCTCTTAGAGTCCGGACGCGGGCGAGAAGCGGCAGCGGGAGCACTTGCTGCAAATGAACCAGATACTCGCCAAGCAGGTCACTGAGATGAGCAAAATCATCGCCGGTAAGGTACCGCTCGCGCCGCGGGCGCGCCGTTTACGCGTTTGTCGCTTGGTTACTTACAATAACGATTTAATGATACGCGGGGTTGGCGCGTCACGCCACTCAGTGTCCCTAGTGCAGCCATAAGCTCTGTTACAAATGAACATGCATTTAATTTTTATAAAGTAAGGTAATCTTAATGAAACTTGTATGTACGTGTACATATTTGTTGAAGTCTCAACAAAAAATAAAAAATAATTCTATTCGAAATGGCCACTTTTGGCTTTGATACAGATCTTTAATTTGTCTAGCCACGAATCTATGGCTTTACGCACCGTCTCCATGGGAAATTTAGCCATTATTTGCTCCTGAGATTTCTTAAGAGACTCAATGTCAGCGTATCGTTTAGAGCAGACCGTGACCTCTAAAACTGACTATAAATTATAGTCAGTTTTAGAGTCAGGGTTAAGCTCTGGGCTACACGAGGGCCAGCCTTCAGCTTTTATAAAATCCGGAGCGTTGGTTTTGAGCCAGGCTTGGGTAGTTCGTGCTGTGTGACCAGGTGCAAAGTCCCGCTGGAAAGTCCGCGGTACATTTTTAAAAAGTGTATTGCTGAGAGGTTTCACAACACGATTCAAAACGATCCCTTGACACACTTTGGCTGAAGTCTTCACTCCCTTTTCACAAAAATGAAGCTTTTTGACTCCTTGATAAGACACCCGCCACCAAACCATAACTGACGCAGGATGATGACCACGTTGTACTTACTCGACCACTTGGGCAGCTTCTTCTTCTTATTTCTTCTTTTCTGTGCCTTTCACCTGTGTATCGGGACAGAAGGCGTTTTGATCGAGCCATTCCCTTTAACTGTAGGGATTGATTTAGGGCAGGCCTGTGTATCGGCGATATGCACCGAGCTTCGGGTCTTGTTTTATTTTACGCGACAGAGTTCCAGCGGGAATCTTCATTTCTCGCGAAAAGATTTGTTTCCTAAGGGGTTGCGGCGAATTCTGGCCTCAACAGCATTACCAGCCTTTGTGGTTCTAACAGCACGCGGCCGCCCCGATCCTTTGTAGTCTTTGATAGAGGGAGTGCTGGTGTGCCTGTCGACAGTACGACATTCGGACATACGTACGGCTGATACCAAGCTTTTGAAGTCTCTAGAGTATGACGGTTGACTGCATACCCACTTTGTGCTTGACAGTCACCGCAATCGTATTTTCTTAAACACCGCATTCCATATTGTAATTTGATAATGTAAACGAAAAAATATGTGAAATGGCGGGAAATCGAAAGACGTTTGTAACTCATGAACGTTTTCCAAATTCAAAATAATTGGAGTTAAAAAAGAAAAAAGTTGTTATGTAACAGTACTTATGGCCAGACTAGTTATATATTTTTCATTAGTATAGAAAAAATACGTCACCTCACACCTATCTTAACTAACGACTATTTTGCGATGAACTTATTATAATCAAAAACTTGTGCATGTTTATATTATTATTTTTTTCTCTTTAAATGCATTTTAATTATTTGTTTTATGATTTGTTCTTATAAACATTTCTATAATTTAAGCTATATAAATATGTACATAATTGCAGAGAGTATCACAGTGTGTAAAGCCACCAGGTACAGTACTCATTAAATAGTTCGACTAATCGTGTTGAATGTGGCACGCCGCGCGATGCGTACAGAGCTGTCAGTGCGGAAGGTATGTCTGTGCGTCCCAGAGTATAAACGTGTTCATACTGGACCCCCGGAGGTGCGCTGTCGTCACTTCATGTTGTTACGTCGGTGTTGGCTGTGATTCTTCTACCAAAACCCGTACAGCGCTGATGTTATTTGACAATACAGTCTCGGTACACGGGTGTCGTCTGTGGAGGGTACGCGAACGACGGTCATCCATTAACCCCCCTATTCCCAAAAAAAAGAATATCTTCTGCATATAACAACTTTCCTTTCATCACCAGCAAACCTATGGCTGCCGCGCGGATGGTTGCGTGGCTAGATCCAAAATTCATGGCCAGCCTTACCCAAGTATGCGCGGCTCTGTTTGGGTGGACCTGTTTTACCCTTGCTTTTCGCGGGAACGTAATTTAACACTTTTGAACCTTATAAAAATGGCGGCGTCGTGATTTGCCACCCGATACGTCTCATTTCCCGCGGGGGCGAAAAGTGGGCTATGGATTGCCACTTTGCTTGCAGCAAGTGGAATGAAGTGGTCTCTGCCTACCCCAATTCTTCGGTAGTATAGTGGTCACTATCTACGCCTGTCACGCGAGAGACCAGGGTTCGATTCCCCGCCAGAAAGCCAGGTAAAAAGGTGTGCCTATGTGTATGTATTTATGATAACGCTGCCTTATTATAATAATACTACGGGACGAAAAGAAAGTGTTCCGAGTTGAATAGCTGGCAGTTCTGTGCGCACAGCGGCACGACTAACGATCGCCACGCGTGTGACGCTAGTAACAACCTTACGCTTATGTTGTGTCCGTTTTCTGCAGGAACCAATGTAGAGCAGGGCTCGTCCGTCTGCGACCCCTGACCAGCCGACGCTCATACTAGCACCGCACGACGCTCTCGCACCGCGAGCGAGCGCTCGCTGAAGTGCGCGCCGCACATGTACACGGCCCGGCCGTAAATATAGCACACCGAGAGTTAGAGACACCGCGACCAGTGGCTCTGTTGTGACCGGCATCCCTATCGCTGTAAACTATGAATTCGTACAACCGACGTACAAATGAATTTTAATTAATATAATTAAAATTCATTTAATTAAATAATTAAAATTCATATAATTAAAAAAACTAGATGTTTCCTACGACTTTGTTCGCGTGGAAATTTTGATGAGCATGTGTGAGAACTGACGGCCTGATTGAAATGTGATCAATTATCAATCATTCTCTGACCCCTAAACTATCACTATGCATAACATCACGTCCATCCCTTGCTCTGTGAAAAACAAATATACATCTATCCTACGGGAAGTATATATTTTCCGGGATGAAAAGTAGCCTATGCGCTATTCTAGACAATAATATATCTCTGTACCAAATTTCATTCAGATCTGTTCAGTCATTCCGGCTCGATTGACTAAATAACATGCATCCATCCAAACTTTCACATTTATTATAGTAGTAAGATTTTCATTTATTAATTATCGCTATGAATTTTAATGAAATCTACTTAATTTTAATAAACGTCGCATATATTTTATGAATTACCTGTATCCTGACGGCATTTCTCGCTTGAACCTAATGCATATTAACCCCTTTTTAAATATAAATTCAATAAATAATTCAACAATAAACGACAGACGTCACACCGGTACGGGAGGCTGTGTTCTGCAGAGCCGTAGCCAACGAATTGTCCGTTTCTATATCTCGATGTGTAATATTTAAGGCCAGGCATTGTAATTATTTATACTGTAATTATTGTAAATGTTTTAATGAAATCAATAGTAATCTGTCGCGCGTGTTCAGAGTGCGCTCGTTCTGAGGTCATGTTTCGCTTTTATAACGACGGCGCGGGTCGGTCGCGGCGCGGCGCCCGGGGCCGGCGCCTGCGCGGCGGCATGGTTTCGTTTGTGCATTGTGTTGTGAGTAGTGAACACTTTTGATTTTAGTACGTATTAGTTTGAGTTGCGTTATCGCCTTGCCTGTTGTTGTTCATATTTAGAGGCCCGACGTTAATTATCTTCACACTCATTGTAATAATATTGTCGTTTCATTGACAGTTAAAGCGTTAGAAGACCTGCCTCTGAACGCCAACGCCGAGGACGAAGAAGACCGTTCACCGGACGTAGAGCTGCCGATCTACCAACAGAGAGACAATTTCTTTACATAACACCTGACATTAACTCGGTTTAGTTATAGATGTACTGATTAATGGTTATCTTCGACTTAAACAGGGGGCCAATTCTACAAAATTGTCAGTAATTATAATAAAACATGAAAATAATCATCAAAAATAGAAAACACGAAAATAAATAAACATATTTTTATTAATATACAATCATATTACTCGAACACGTCCACTGCTGCACACAGGTCTCTGTGCGCACCACCCCGAGCGGCCCGCGCCGCGGTCGGCCCGGCGCCGTCGGTGGGGACGCCGCCCCCACGGCACGCGGCCCGGTCCGCTTCTCCCCGACATCAAGTGACCCCTGACGTCGATCGGTTGCCAGCCGCCAGTTGGATGTATCGTCTGTCAGCAAACATCACAACAGCTTAATGGTATAACCATGCGTGCCAAGACTTAGATCTGGAGTTCGAATCCAAGACACGCACCTCTTTTCGGGTATAACATAATAATCATTTGCTTCAAACGGTGAAGAAAATATGGTGAGGAGACCTGCATGCCTGAGAGGTTTTCTCGTGAAGTCTGCTAACCCGGTTTAGACCAGCGTGGTAGACTCACGGTCTGACCCCTCGGCATGGATCTTGTATTAGAGGATTACAAATAATATATTCAAATTATAAATAATTAAATAAAAAAATACCTTAACAATTAATCGTTTCCATATTCAGCATATTAGACAAATACTGAAATTTGTCAATTGGTTGACGTTCTCTTTCAGTTACATGACAATTTTACAAGTGGAATTGGTCTCGGTACGTCACAATCATTATGTTGATACGCACTAACACTGTACTGGGTGGTTACCGTGCGCGGGAGTCGGCGACCTCGCGCGCGGCCGTCGGCGGGCGCGAGACGCGTGCACGAGACGCGTGCACTTGGCGAATAGTTCGTTGCTGACTCAACGCGACGCGTCCCCGAGTGGCGCCGGCTGCGGCAAACTAACCGCCCGCCGCCTCGAACGCGCGCGCTTCCGATACAATTAATAATGTACACGTGTGTGTGTGTGTGTAGCTCTATTCGATGTACTTAGTTTCAAAATACAATTTAATACAAGTAGTCCTCCACGAACTGTTTGCTCAGTGTGTCGGCGGCCTTATATATTATACATATTATACGAAATCATCGGTTTGTTCTCGCCACGCGGCATTCACTCGTTCAAATGGGTGTCAGCGACACACAAAGGCGTTTTGTGAAATAAAAATTTCGTGAAATATTTTATGCATTGATTTAATTTTAATTATATAATAAAATATATTTGTCTAAAAATGATACGAGTACCAGCTGAGCTTTTAATTCAATTTAATCGGTCAATGTAGGAAGTTCAATTAGTGGAAATAAAGCTATTAAAATTATCCTTTTTAGACAATTTGTGTGTCGATGGTTACACATTTAGATCACGGACACCGTGGTGTCTAAACATGTGTACTTATATCGGCGTCATCCAGTTAGTTGTTCAAATGACAATTAAACATGACACTTGAAAACGAGAAAAGCTACCTTACGTTACTTAGAAATAGGGTTCTAATTTGTATCAGTTACCTACTAGCGAATGTCACGACCTGGACTCCGGACCGTTCCCCACATATCCTCAGCGGTAACATATCTGTAGATATGTTTAAAAATCAATATATGAATATTAATTATCATTAATGCGCTGCTCAATCTATTGACATTGCTTAGTGTAGGGAATATCTGTATCAGACAGGGATGGGATCGTAGACAAGCGGACACGTGGCTCGGTACGCTCGTCCTTGTTCTAAGGACTGGAGACGTACAGGAGCAGTGAGTGACTGGGCTTTGGCGAGTAGAATGAGGATCTTGAGGAGTTTTGGAATGAAATACATTGCAGTGTTTAGATATAGTTTAAACATTTCCCACTGCAGGAGGCTGCTGTGATCAAAGCTGTCACATAACTTTGAACCGACGTGGCTACCGGCGCGCCGCGTGTCGCCTAGCGACCGGTGCTCGCTCAAAGAGCTTTACGTGACTATTAATGTAACTCCTTTGGGCATTTCGGTGTCGCTCAGAAATCAAGTCAAATCAAGTCCCATAAATTCGTCAAAATCCGTATTGTTGAGTCACACGCCACCTGTGTTGTCTACGAGTCCAGTTATGATTTAGGCCAGTCTCAATAGTCCGAATCGCTGCTCATAGCGGTAACGCGACATTGTCAGTTTCCTCGGACCGCACGCGTCCAGGTTTGTCTGCCGACTACCTCAAGCCTACGCCGAGCTTAGCGCCAGCCAGTTGTTGTTGGTTGATTTATTGTACAATGAAGGTGTTGTCTGCAACGCGCCTCGAAATGTTATTGTACAGATAGGATCATTAGTGAATTGTACTTAGGGGATGCCCGTACGCACCCGGTTGCCATGTTACGTTGTTAGTAGTAGTTAACGCACCTCTGTCCGCTCCGCTTACCTGTAGCTTGATGATATCGAGTGACAATGCGTTTTAGTATTGCTTTCGTTCGTTCATTTCTGGTGTACATTAATGTAAATACTTACATCGGTAATTGTTTTTTAATTTTTATTGGATCTTGTGTTGATGTCACTACTTACTGTTAAGTACTTAGTTCTATTATATTTGTTTTATATTCAGCCCCCTAGCCAAGTTGACATTCGACAATCGTTATCGCTAATAGAAACGAAAAAATGTATTGGAACGACATTTCTAAACGCCGTGACTTATCGATTACAAATGTCATTCCAATAAATTTTTATCGTTTCTATTAGCGATAACGATTGTCGAATGTCAACTTGGCTAGCGGGGCAGTATCTTCGTATGTCACAGAATAACACACCGAAAAAATATACTTTCAATAATGTACATTGTTTTTAATGAAACTTATACGTGGTTTTGTGTTCTTATCTTAGAAGTTATACTTTTTTGGTGTTTTTACACGAAACATATATTATTTGGTGTGCAAACGTGGACAAATAGCACGAATGTAGCATCAGATGTCGGTCCGTACACGAACGCGACTCGTGCGCCGCGCGCGCGCACAGCAGAGGGCTAGTGAGCGACATTGAATCGGAAAGAATCACTCGCTTATGATCTTTTTATTGCGTTTCAAAAGTATAACTTCAAAATATTTATATTGAGAAGAAATTATCAACTGTAATGATAATAAAATTACTTACCTGACCACACCGCATTTGTCGTAATAAATTTATTCAGTTTGATAAAACCGCCAGTGAGCGGTTATTTCTATTCCTTGGTACACACCCTGCGGTGTCGGAGCCCTGTGAGTGCGTACGACCGCATCACACTTAGAGTAATTAGACACAAATAGTTTTAAGTTGTACCATATTTAATTTTATTTTTTAACATTTACACACATTTACGATTCTGAGAATAGACCCGGATCGAAGGAATGATTTTAAAACGCGCTCTGAAATCTGGGCATTAGTTTTTGTTTTAATTATTATGAAAGAGATAACTGTCTACATATGGACGCCTCACTTGCCAAATGGATCGGCTCCACTTTGTGAATTTCATTTAATTGTAATGTCAAAGCTCCTAAAGATTGTCTCTAACGCTATATATTTAAATCAAATTTACTTAATAAGTATTAAGACTACTGAATGAACAGCGCCGCTGTCGCCGCCCGTGCCGACTGTGGCGCCGCGGCGCGGGGCATCGCGTTGTTTTCCGCAGTCGTGGTAATTTTCATTTAGTTTAGAATTTATTCTCAGCGTGTGAGTCGTATTAACGAGCCACTGGAACGCACCGCTGTCCGGGCGTTTACTCGGACCGTTCTAACCACAGATACACAAAGCACTTTATAAGAAGACCATGAATATATTATATATAAATTAATTTATATATCCGTGCTTCTAACGCATGTAAGGCCGCTTTCAGATCTGTCGGTGCACATTTGCCTTTCCTGATTGGCTCGGTACGTGCGGGTGCGGGGATTTGCGGTATTTATGGTATCGCGTATTTACCGTACACGGTCGCTTGAAATAAAACGGCCTAAAGAGACTTACGCGGCTCCGGTGTTGGAAGTTCCAGTACTCAGTATTGTATAATTATAAACTGACTGAATATTCCAGATGGAATGTGATGTCTGCAATGAAATATCAAATAAAATACATTTATCTGGTATTTCCGATGTCGTTTTCTGTTTTTTTCGTAATCTGACATGAACATAATTCGCCGAAATATCTTCATCGCTCGAAGACGTCATTGTCTCACGACGACGGCACAGGCGGTGCGGCCGGGTTCTATAGCGCTATGTGCATAGTTGAACGCACCACTGTGACGTTTCGGTGAAGTGACAGCTCGCGGATCACACGCCGCTGCTGCATCGACAAATGAGAAAGCAGCCTTACTGTCACAAAACTTATTTTAAGTTATTCTGTTAATATATTATATAAACGTATCATCACACTGAGTACATCTCGTCGCTGTTCATTTAGTTGTAAAATAACAAATGCTTGTGTATATTTTTTACTTTAATTTTATTTTTTTAAATATTTTCATCAGTTTGTGCCTTAATCGTTTATTATTATTTAACTTAATTGTTGAATGTTGTCATTAAAAATTAGGTATTTTGTCTAGGTAATTATTATGAAATAAGCGTCCACCGGTACAAATATACATATTCATTAATATTTAAAATTTACTGTTGTATAAACTAGTGCTTACCCCAACATCTGCAAAGACTGAGTTTGTTTATCGCGCGTGTATAAATTTGTATTAATCTACCATATTGTCAATTATATTACTTGTATTACCTTTTAGGTACTATTTCTTGTATTTAACTTCCAAAAATCTTATATCGATGGCTGCTCTGTGTGAGAGGGTCATTTTCTGTAATTAACATTTGAGTCGTATAGAATCAAAGGCGGCTATCTCACTTTTGCCTATTTTTAGCTGACAATGAAAAAATTCAATGTTTTTAATAGTATATCTGTTTGTATAAATTGATATTAGCCATGTTCGTTGGAAAATCAACGCTAAATCTTGATTTAGTATCAAAGATGTCAATATAATGAAAATAAAT
>WUAW01007318.1:0-14606 GCA_017165845.1 Thaumetopoea pityocampa | reverse complement strand
AGTTCTATTTTTAAAATTGGTGAAGTTCATCTGGCCAGTATTCGAAAATTTTAAATAATAAGGTTTTGACAGAACTTTTGACCTGACTAAGTATATATATTTAGGTATTTCTTCATATTGATATATATGTTAACCAACATCACCGTTTTCAATCGTACTTTGGTGAGAAACGGACATAGCAAGTGTCAACATTTGTAGAAAATTGGTCTATAAAGTTTTATTGGACACGTTTATGTGAGTCCAACAGTTACGAGTACCAATAAAGCATTACAAGGTATAAAAATGTTTAACAACTATTTGTGATTTCTACTAGCTCTCCGTGTTATTGATAAAACAGTACATCGTACAACATTTTATCTTATGTGATTTACAGTAACTTGACAAATTTGACAAAAACAATATTACAGCTCACTAGATACTTATTTATATTATATAATATTATCCTGCTTTGTCCTTGTTATCTCTGACGGCTTAGACAGCGATCCAAGTTAAGACTGTTTAGGTGAAACGGGATCATTTTAATACTTACGAAATTGATTGTACTACAAATACAACATTTTAAATGGTTCAGGATTAAATAGTTTATATCAATTAATCAATTGATTGATTGAGAAAGCAATCGCTTTCTCAATCAATAAGTTTTCTTTTACGCAGACGGCCGAAGACATGGGCAATCGAGGTAATGTGTTTTGGTTTCAGATGAAGTAACATTAGCCCTAACGTATCAGGATCTTCATCATCTCATCGGCTAACATGAGATCGTAGCTAACATAAAGACATAGGATCGGCCATTGTTAATATTTTTCGGATTGTTCAATGTGTGTTACCAATCACACTAAATATAACCGTATTAGAAACAAAACTTGCAAGAAGCACAAGAGGTCACTGTCCAGGCTTTGCATATTTGTCTATTTGTAGTCGCCCAAATTGATGAAGTGGGCCAACAAAGCAAGTGATTGTAACACTAGCTTGGTTACTGTAACTCTGAGCTCAACAATGTATTTAATTTGATATTAGACTAGGTTAGGATGGCAAAGAAGATAGCTCACCAATAAGAGTTACAGAATGAGTATGACTAAATGAACCTACTTATATGATACAACTTAAAAAGAGATAGACTCGATAAGGAATCCCTGGTGGTTAATCCGTTTTACCCGAACACCTTTGTGTTCAAGTAATTCTTTACTTGGAACTATTAGTTAACCAAATCGCATTTTATTGACAATCATTGCAAGCGTTATTGCATTTTCAAGCATGTTTCGTAATTTATAAAAGCCAATTTTGAATTTAGATTAAAATTTGGAACAGTCTGTCAAGTCATATTCCTGTAACGGGTTTGAGACAAAATCATTAAATACCATTTCTGCTACACTTCTGAATCGAATCAATTTTAAGGAATGCTATTATAGAGGGAAGACGTCGTTGAGCTGAAATGAAATTATTGAAGCCGTAGGAATGTCGGAAGTTAGCGATCGCATTGCGCTACGGCCATCGCTCTAAGCTCTACGCAAAGTGTAAAAGTCGCCTTCAGACATGCTAGCACATCATTGGCAGGGTGGCTGAGCGCCATGGAGAATGAACTCGTATCGTTACACGCAGACAGGAGATATTTAGTCAGCCTTGCTGGCTTCAACTCATCCACTTTATTATATCTCCAACTTTTTCCTCTCAGTTCGATGTCTCCAAAAATCTTTAACTAGTGTAAGGTTAAGATCAAAATAGGACTTTTAAAACTACTAGTCGCAATTTTTGATCAAAAATCCGAAATTTCTACAATATTTCAATTTGTTCATGTTCAAAATATATTTGTCCTAAATTTGTATAGAAAACTCAATAAAACTTTACTCCACTCAATAATATTGTTAAGTTGTACGTGAATATACAACGTACGGCGCTGTGTGTATTTATCCCTTTGTTTTCAACGTAACGTGGGTAGACTGAGTTATATCATTATTTCAGTAATGTATCTCATCTATTATTCTAACCACTTTTCCCGGTCTCAATGATTTAACTCGATTCTCGAAGTTATTTCTTTTCCTCTCCTTTGCACATTTTGTTTAGTAACTACGCGCGGTATAAAATAAAATATCTTACTATACATACACATAGCTTTCGGTGCCTCGTTCTCTCTTGATTCGGTTTTCCTGTTCAATTGGGTAAAGGCACTGCTCAACCTGGAGCTTAGCTTACTTTTCTCGACTAACTTCATTGCACAATAACATTATTTGTGTTGTGATAATATAAATGTACAGTTTACTGACCTGCCTTAGAATCGTAGTAATAAATTACAAATTTGATAAACATTTAGAATATGAAAAATTATAATCGATACACATTACAAGAGTGATTGCAAAATACTTGGATACGAATAAAATACTAATTTCATAGTAGTAAAATTTATAAATTATTTCATAATAGGACACTTCCGTAAATATATACGTTGATAAAGCACAGTATTCATAACCCAAAAACGTTGTTTATATAATAAAAATATATTTTGGACACTTTTCACACACACTAGTTCCAAACTAGGACACCCTGTATCTTGGGTACTAGACAACAAAATACATATTTATATAGATAAATACTAAACATAAATAGATAAATACGTCCGTAGTTCGAATACAAACATTTGTGCTCATCACACAAAGTTTGTCCCCACCAGGATTCAAACCCGGAATTTATTGGCACAGAAAGTAGGGTCACTGCTTACTGTACCCATCAGTCGTCAAATCAATAATAAATACAAGAAGGTAGGTACAATAAGTAGACATCTATCTAGGTGTCTACTTATTGTACATACTTGCGGGGTAGGTGATAGAACTGATTTCTTTACTTGATTATTCTATTAACTTTTATAAAACTTGAGGTGTCTGTCTTAAATTAAATTATTACCAATTATATAATTATTATTATTTAATTATTACGGGTACCGGACGGTGCTGTAGGTAGGTAGGTACCTACCGCACCGCCTGGTACCCGTATCCTTACGAAATATAAATTATTAATATTGTTCGTGCTCCCTTTATACTGAAAAATAATGAACGGTGTCGTATAAACCAGGAGGGTGACGACTACGGGCGCAGAGGGACAACAAAACGATAAGAGTTTTTTTGATGAACTTCAGTTGCCTATTTTTAATGACGATATATTATCAGAAAACAGCCAAGTAAAATTATTTTAACTAAAACATTTATGCACTAATATTTGGAATCGGATGATGGTTATCCAAGTTATTTTAAGATTTTATTTTTAAAAAAATTTCTAATTAAAAATATAATATAAAGTTTGAAAATAAACTGTATAGGAACCCAGATAATTATTGTCCAATACCGAAATACAGTTCAAATAGTGAAATATGTTTTGATTTATATCACACGGAAACATATTTAAATGAGTGTGGCCCACTACAATTTAATTAAATGAAAAATATTGATTAATTTACGGGTGAATCTATAAAATTTGGAATACATTTAAATTTAAAGCATTGCATAGAGCACACTCATTGCAATTTAGCAAATGATGCGAATATAATGAGAAAATACTTGTGGCGCTTTCCGGCGCGCCCGGAGTTGGAACACAATATTATTACGTCCAAAATATATTCAAAGAGCACAAGGCTTATTAAATATATTATCACCCGACGTGAGTAATTATTCGCGACATTTATATAGGCGTAAATTGATTTTCCTTGTTACAATTTCAACATTTATGGTGACTTGCGTTTCTGATTATATTTTAAGCGTGTCACCTCATTCATCTATTAAGCAAATTTAAGAAATGTTTGGATTTTAACATTTTTCATGAACCAGCAGCTCTGCCGTCAATGCCACTCCTGGCTTTACTGGCATAGCTGAGTTTACACCTTCTTAGTAAATATTTTTATGAGGATGGTATTAGTTGATAACTAGTTTTTAAACCACTAATTTATATTGTAAAATAAATTCAAATTTACCTAAGCATTTTCCTTTGCGTGGCAGTTATCGAAATAATTTGTTCAAAGTACAACGTCCCTATTTGTCACATTTAAAATAAACAGTTGATATTCCCAATCGTTTTAAAAATACTTCGAAGTTCTCAAAAATTAATTATTTCATGGTAACCCAAACAATGATGCCAATGTTCATTATTTAATATTAACATATATTCTCCATTAATATTGCAAGGCCTCTACGACTCATCAACTCCTGGAAATTCACTGTTGGAGGCAGCCCTAGTATGCTCTACCACCCTAGGCTACATCGCCACTTACCATCAGGTTCATATACCATCAGGTAGGATTTTAGTCAAGTACTGGCTTGAATATGATAAAAAACTCTTCTTTATAAAAAGGAGGTATTTGCCGTAATATACATACTTTGCAGACATCACGGAGATCGTAATAAATATTGATTGAATTGGATTTTTAAATTTCTTACTCACACACATTCATTCTACAATTAAACAGCTCACGTAATAGGTGGGCGGTTTAGCCTGTAGCTGTTACTGATATAGTTTTCTATTTGCCTATAATACAGGATTTGTTATTGTTACTAGATCAAGCTGTATCTTGAAAACCGGAGTTGGATCAAAGTTTATGATTAAACTATAAAAAACTACAATAAACATCTTTCGGTTTTACCTGCTCCTGCTGGTTTTAACTGGTATATGTCACAGTAAATAATTCTAAGAATATTTATATGTGTAGAGGCTTATAAATATTTTAATACACATATAAGTTTCCGTAAGCGAACAAAAAGTAGATATTATTTGATATTGTTCATTGTTGTGTTTTGTGTTTTATCAACCGCCATTCCCAGATTATATTGAAATTAATTATATTGAACACCGGATATTATTAGGCGATTCCAATTACAGGACTGAGATACGATGTTGGTAAAATAAACGTGATATTATATTGTAATCAATAGATGTCAGGGAAATCACGATCTTTCGATTTGTAACATACACGATATTTGTTTTATTGATGTTCAGTGTTGAAATATATCTGTAATAAATGTATTTGCTACTATGTTTATGTCAAATTAAAAATGTTACAATCATCGTATTATTTACATAAGACAATATTTGACCGTTATAAAATAATTCCATACTTCTTATTCTGTATACATTGTACACGAAAAGTTTGATACAGTCGTGGCAGAGACCTAAATACAAAACCTGCCATGTTGCTAGTTATCCTGCGTAGTATGGAAATAGTAGGCACAGAACACCTGAATTGGCTTACTCCTTTAGAGTTCAGGGTCCCTTCTATGTGGCTATGTAGATCTATCTGGTGGTCTTTTAAACGATTAATCATTTGAAGTCTGACATAAACCTAACATAGTTTAAATTTAAGATTTAATGTTAAACCAATAACTAGAGATGCCTATAGTTCCGCCATATCCATCGCTCTGTCTATACTCCATATTTTGTCCGAACATTCCTATTCAAAAGTATTAAGACAACAGAGCTATAATTTTATCATTCATCCATTGTCATCCCCAGTCCATATTCGTCTCCACTACAAGACACACAGACTTCCCCTTATCAGGAGGGGGATTAGGCCATAGTCTACCGCGCTGGCCTAGTGCGGGTTGATAGACTTCATAAAATTTTCCTCCTCCGTTAAATACCATGGTGTCTACAACATAGACCGTACATAAATTTGAAATAAGTCAGTGGTACGGGATCGGGAACGAACCACGACCTTTTCTATCATGAGTCGTACTTAGTACAATTTGACTTCTAATGTACTGATGTAATTAAATAATTATGTATATATAATAGGTATACGTGCTGCAAATATTAATTAATATTTCTACTAACTGGTCCAGTTGATAATAAACGCTAGTCTGAGCCGAGGGATCCCGAGATCTAATCCCCGTAGGGACAAACGTAGTGAGTACAATAATTTGCACCCGAGACTTGGACGGTTACCTGTATAAGTTTTAGTATAAACTAGCTGACTCGGTGAACTCGGCACCACCTAAAACTATTTCTTTGATTTTTCGGCTGTTCTTTTGGGTTTTTCATAATTTTATTTTTTTGTATTAACCGCCTCTGTATTGAGGCGAACAAAACAAAAAAAAAAATCGGTCGACCCGTTTTCGAGTTTTTGCGAAATTAACACACGGCGATTGATTGTTATATATACAGATATATCTATCGTCGTCTGGTAACCAAAATACAAGGAAACCTAGTTTGGGGCTTAAACGGTTGTGAATATTTATGAAATATAAAAAAAAGTATTAAAAGAAGACTACTTCTCGAGTGGAGTATGGTTGAATAGGAAATATAAAGTTATCATATTGGTTTTTCATTTATTCGATGTAAGTAGTGCTTTTTTTTACTTTTGTCGAATGAAAAATCGGAAAATTCTGAAAAGTATCAGTATCACATACTGCAATAACTTTCAAAAATTTAACGACTTGCAGATCGAGTAATTAAGGGCTTCTTCCAACCAATTCCGTCGATGTTTGTTTGTTCGAGCTTCCCGTAAAAACCAGAGGGTAGATTTTAGTCAAATTATTATAATGTTGAAGGTACTATTCCAACTTAAATACTGCGGCATGTTTCATCAAAATCAATCAAGTAGAATTGAAGATACAGCTACGAGAGCTCAAGTGAAAGTGGTTCTATGGCTCTTTATATAAATCTATAATTGTTTCGGGATTTCCCATGTACCGGAAGACAAATATTCACGCGGGCAGAGCCGCGGGCAAAAACTATTACAAAATAATTTTATATAATGATAAGTTTGTTTATAAAGGATGCTTTTCTTTCATATTGTTCTAATATTATATAAACACTATACTACAGAACAGCGCAGCCGGTGACTCAACACGCATTTGACCGGCATTTAAGACCAATTTTCTATTATTATTATCATCTAACATCAATTTTATATTACAGTTCTCTGGTAATACGTATCCTCCAACGTGTTTCGAACTTCAAATACAACAGCCTCGTAAATAAATTCCCAAAAGATAAAACTACGAACTCTTCTACTTTTTCTGGGCCATGAAAACTTTTAGTGGTGCGAACACAATAGAAGCCAACATCTCGGGGCTGAATTTACTAAGCGATGAATTAAGTTGTTATCGTTCCTACGAATAGACACAGTTCGATGTTTGTATCATGGATGCTACCAAATTTCTGTACGCATATAATAGTGGAACAAAGAAACTTAAATAACTTAGCATGTTGAAAATTTGCCTTAATTAAAGGTTCGGCAACAGCTTTCAAAGATGCCTTCTAAATAATCTTATACACTACAATGTGTATGTATGTGTGTGTGTGTGTGTGTGTGTGTGTGTGTGTGTGTGTGTGTGTGTGTGTGTGCGCGCGCGCGTGCGTGGGTGTGTGTGTGTGCGTGGGTGATGCGTGCGTGTGGGTGTGTGTGTTTGTGTGCGTGCGTATGTGTTGCGCGTGTAATATTTAAATTGATAAATTTTGATTCTTATATCGATAACTAATATCTTCGTTTATTACTTACTGAATTACTGCTCCAGTAATTATAACAGATCCATAATTAATAGATAAATATTTTTATTTTTATTTAACACTGAAGGGAACTCACAAATTATCAGAATCTCTGGGAAGTACAGATGAATATTGTTTGTGATATATGAAAGAAGTATTCTAGCGTTAATTCGTAGCTTAGCTTTGCCGGCGTAATTTCACATCCAATTTTAAAGCCATGTGTAATTCTAACTCCATAGAATTTCTTAATTAAAGTGTGAATAAATAAATTGCTGGCGCAATTGACTCTTAATCAGACTACAAAAAGCTACCCATGCCAGAAGCCGGTCAATGCCTGCAATTTTCAGTGAGTAGACTTAATTATCGTCATTGTAAAACAAACACTAAGTGAAAACTGCATGCGTTTTAATTGAAATAGAATATAAGAATTAAAAGAATAAAAAAAAAATTAAACAAATTATTGTTATTTTAGGAATAAGTACGCCTGCTGTAGTCTCTGAACCGATAATTATTGCTCCGTCTATTATACTCGTCTTGTTTTGTGATAGATTAATTTGTAACCTGGTTCCGTCACAAACTTTGGTGGACTAATATTTATTAACAGTATAACAGGCACTCCTACTTATATATTTAATACGTGTTATGGAAGTTCGCGTATCTGTAACGATTGAAAAGATTTTTGAAAGTCAGACTCAAAAGGAAGGCAAAATAATGATAACGATTGATCGAAACTTATCACAAAACGCTCCCTTTAATAATGTCTTCTTGAAATATTTTTGCACGTATATCGCGTGATGCTGAACCAAATGTATGAAATAAAAAAAATATTTACGATGCGAGCGTTCCCGTAATCGTTCTATCGTAAAATATGGTATAATATGTATCGATGACTCATCAATTAATATAAATTAATCATCAAGGATGTGGAATATCACGAACGTAATATTACAATGATTATTCATGTGCCGCAACAAGGATAAGAAGATTATAGGCTTTCATTTTATCACTACAGTATAAAAAAAGTATCTTTATATAAAATTCTATTCCATTATTGGAAGAGTTAAACATTTAAGTCTTCGTAAACTTCGTTAATCAGTTAACTGAACAGCTTTCCACAGTCAACAACATCTAACTTTCGGATAATTCAGATCGGCTTATATTCACTTCACGGGGCATGCGAATAAGCAAACTGCCGTTACTGGAATGCACCGGACCCGGTATGCTAGTATTAAATTCCTTGCATTCACCAAAATTTAGTCGGTATAGTCAGTCCACATTTTTTTCAAGACACGGGTAGACGCCACTCTTATAAAGTGTTATGTGGAAATATTTGATAAAGTTCTGGTGCCTGAACTACAAAACATTTCTGGTTATAATTAAAGAACACAGTCCCGGGATAATGAAGCAAAATTACATTTCCAAATTGAGGTTGTCAAATCAAAAGTTTACTGATGTAAGCCTTTCGGTTTTCCTAATATAATTAAAAGAAAACATTTGAAACGAAATGGCAGCAGTATTACTCGGACGGTTCGGCACGTCGACCCTGTCACCACAAGACCGTTCTTGTAATTTTACTGTTCGTTAAGATGAATACCATGAGTATAACGTGATTAGAAAGAGAAATGGGTTTGGTACTTTATGTCTGATATTAGTCTTATTTATATAAAACGGTATTGTAAGTTTGTATAATATATCATTCACTCATTCTTCACGTGTGCGTTGGTTATAGCTTTAACTTACCTATGGTTAGTAAAAAAGTCAGGATCTGAGAAACCACGATTTCTTCAATAAATTGTCTTTTGCTAGTTTAAAATAAAACTGTCTTGTGGTATAAACTACGGTGTTATAATCACCCAAACTCCAAAATCTAAATGTGAAATATCACATTCTATAAATTATATTAGGGCGAATTATAAAACACGTAACAACATAAAGAAATTATGATTATAATCTGCGAACAAAAGCAGACTTTTAATTAATTGAAACTCTCCGATTTGAACGTTAAAAAAAATCATAAGTCCGTAAATTTACAAAAACATTATAACGAACTTTGGGGTACTTACTACAGAATTCTTTGGATTAAAATTTATATCCTCGATCAAAGAGACCTTTGATGTTTGTTCATTAGTACATTTGTATAAGTGTAGACGTAATTTGATGCTATGATGACTTCTACATAAACGCAGTGCGACCCATTTTTATATTATTTATTAATACTTATTTAAAGATATAATATATTCTTATCCGTTTTAATATATGTATGGATGATGACTGCGTCTTCATTTTAATTAGTTTTAATAGATCTCTTTTCTTAGATTCCTTTCCCTTAGAACCCTGTGGTGTGTGGTGTGGTATAGTGGTAAGTGGTGATATAGTTCAGACCTAAAATAGACGGTGCGATTTAGAATCGCAGGATATCTTCAAAGTTAAAAACAATAAATTATATAATAACAATTCGACGATATAATAAGTGTTGGCTGACCTTAACTAGGTACGCTAAAAAGCATGTTTTCACGGACCTGCGGCAGGCCAACTGCGTTATAAGCGTTCGATTATTTATATATGTAGCTAGTATATTCGAGATAATCATAGGCAACCGCGATAAGGCAGAAGCTCCAGGAGTACCAATTGAGATGGGTTAACCATATTATGCAACGGCTAAGAGAAAATGTCGATAGAAGATACTTGAAAATCTGTTAATCAAACACGACTTATATAACCTGCTTCACTGAACACTGAACTATTACTTCACTGAACTATTAAACATCGTGTTAGTACAGATAACGGTAATTTGTATTAAAATCTCACAATTTTCGGCGTATTTATCATGTGATAACAATGACACTAGTTTCTGATATTTCAGCACATAGTAGTTGCAAAAGCTAGGATCATACGCGAGATAAAAATACCGTGAGTGGTACACAGAGGAATCGTTCACTATATTTTTATTGATAATGAGAAGAAAATATTCAAAAAAATATAACAGTTCCAAAGAAAAAAAAATATAGTCTGAATGTGAACTATGGCAACAAACTCTGGTTCAAATAACACTACACATAATTAATTTCGAAAAACAACTATTCTAAGTTGTAAGAATCAGTATCAAAAGAATAAATATTGTACTGGCTGATCCTCATAACATTTTATTATTTATCCAGTGAAAATACACACATTTACGTTATTTTATAAAATTGCAAACTGTAAAAATTGTTAGTCAGCTATGTAATGCTCTCCGAATTACATGTTTCATTATGACTAGCTTTTGCTCGCGGCTCCGCCAGTGTAAATTTCGGATTTCCACTACTTGGGAAATTCCGAAACAAAGATTTATACAAAAAGTCAAGAACCACTATTAGTTGAGCTCTCATACCTTACGGCGGTTACTAAAACATGGATCAAGCTATATCATCATTCTACTGGACCGAATTTGATGAAACATGCCGCATTAATTAGTCGAAGTCAAAAATATTATTAAGAACCACTCAGCGGTTCTTAATAAATATTTTTTATTTACAAAATTTCACATTTAACAATTTTATAATAGTATAGATATATATTGTGACTCATTAAACACTGCACAAATTCCTATAATCACTAATAATTCCACTATGTTGCGATCGCAACGCCTCCAATAACAAGATGCTCTATAATTGTTTTAGAAATGTTCTTAACTCCTACATCCTTTTTGAAAATATATAATTGATACCCTTTCATCTTAGAGCTTTGTCTACTTTTATTAATATAATTAAGACATAGCCGTCTGCTCACAGATTTTTTATTTTCGTTTCCGATGTGAATTAAAACAGTACATCGATAACCAAATTGGTTTATATCAATCACCAGGGTTCGACAATGACTACAGTCAGGAATTTAATGTTTCAAAGTGAGTAACACTAGACTATCAAAAACACATTTGAAGTTGATGACCTTGAACAAAATAATCAATATTGGCTTAGCGGCGAGTACCCAAAAGCGAAAAACAAGTAGTCTACGAAGCAAAACATTTTTAAATTCAGCTTTGGCGAATTGCTCTGGCTCTGTTATTTATTTTTATCTACAAAATTATAATACTCTCAAACAGTTTAATTATTCCAGTTTATAAATTTATTATGTTGTCTAGATATCAAATGTTAAGAATGAAAATGACTCAATTCGTATTAAAAAAAAAAGAGTATACACAGTATGTTTCAAAAGAGTGCACTCTAAAAACTGAAAATGCTAACTTTTCGGTGAAACGAGGGATAAACTTATACTTCAGTTTCTATCCACCCGTACACTCCCCAGTGCGACGAAACACATTTTCATCATTTTTCAAAGAGTAATATTTTTTAGTGAAATTAATTTCATTCCCAGCATCAGAAAAAGTATGACGTTCAACACATTAGCAAAAGCATATTCGGTACAACGTATGCATTATTCTTAGTTTTATTACCTTTTAGTTCGAGATATAGACGGATCAGTCTGTTAGAGATACTATCCGCATATATTTTCCAACTAAATTACAATGTACCGCGTCACAGTCAAATATTTATAACGGCTTTATACAAGGGTAAAACCGATAGAATTATTTGTACGTGCAAATTACACTCGTATGATGTGTGATCCAAAAGTAATCATAATCAATATAAAACACAATGTCTATGCTTAAAATTTCGTTTTATTTTTCTACGTTGTCTCCTAACAAGTCAATACATTTAGTGCATCTCTTTTCTAAACTTAAAATTCCCTTAGAAAAACCTTTCTCTTGATCTTCCCAAAACGCCTCAACAGCGACCATTACTTCGCCACTGTCTTCAAACTTCTTGCCTCGGAGGTGTTTCTTGAGCCGAAGAAAGAGGTAGAAGTCACTGGGAGCGTGTTCAAGCAGTTCAAATCCTGATTATTGAATAGCAACCATCGGAACTGCAGCTTCGTGTGACGGTGCGTTATCCTGGTGAAACAGCACTCCAGCTCGCAGCTTGCCGCGTTTTTTTCCTTAATCGCCTCTCGCAATCTCCTTATTTGGTCTACGTAGTAAGAGCCCGTGACAGTGGCTCCCTTTTCCAAGTATTTCACTATAATAATTCCTTCAGCGTCCCAAAACACGGACGCCATAACTTTGCCCGCGGAACTTGAAACTGTGAATTTCTTTGGTGTCGGTGAGGACGCTCGTTTCCAAGTCATGGATTGTTGTTTGGTCTCGGGATTGAAATGGTGGATCCAGATTTCATCCATGGGCACAGAACATGATAAAAAGTTTTCCATATCAGCTTGAAACTTTTTGAGATTCGGCCTCGAAATGTCGATTCGTTTATTCTTTTGCTCGTCAGTTAACATCGAGAATGTACCCAACGCGCAGAGACCTTTGTCATATCCAATTTGTTGACAATGATTCTTTGAATGCTACCATATGAGATCCCTGTAACCTCAGCTACATACCTGATGGTCACTCTTCAATGCGCCAACACAGTATCTTCCACTTTTGTCAGGTTATCTTCGGTTAGAGACGTGGATGGGCGTCCTTCGCGATGTTTATCTTCAGTGAATGTTCTGCCCAGTTTAAACTACTTGGCCCAGTGTGTAACTGTTGAGTATGGAGGAGTAGTGTCTCCTAATATTTCCACAAAGTCACTGTGTACGTCTTTGGAAAATATTTTTTTTTAAACTGGGGTACTTGATGACAGCTCTTATTTCGTTTTTCTCCATTTTGATGTTTTCTTTTCGACGGTTCGTATTCAAATGAATGTATCTTCCGGAAACCGTATCCTATTTATATGATTTTTTTATGGTGAAGTAGTAGGTATATAAGCGAGCAAAAAAAGTAGATTTTGGATGCTTACGAGGACTAGAAATAACCAAATATCATTACTTTTGATAACCCCGCGTATTCCTAAATCCATACTTGTTCCCACTACAAGGGCACGAACCTCTCCTAATCAGGGCGGGGGGAATTAGGTCGCAGTTTATAACGCTGGTTGGTTTCATACAGATAATGTGATATGTTACATAGAGATGATGTGTGTGATATCATTTATAACACTGAAAAAGAAATTATTAAATCAATCGTTTAAAAAACGTTTTTCTTTTTATAATCAATAAGCCAAAATAAACAGACGACGTGGCTGAATTGTATTCCTATTGCTGTTTAAACCTTGAACAGATATTTCCATCATGCTATGCGAATAAAAACATCGAACGAAACGGAGATTCATATCGACACTAACAGTATATGAGATTTAAGATAAGCTCAATTTTTGAGCTTATCTTAAATTATTAATTAACTTATTTTTCATTTTTATTACACATGTATGTGCACTAATGTTATATTATTAAAAATATTCATCATATCAGGCCACAGACGTCCACTGCTGGGCATAGGCCTCCTCTAATGATCGCCACACCGAACATAAAAAATATTATACAATAGCAATAACAATACTATTTAAATTATTTTGATTACTAGCTTTTACCCGCGGCTCCGCCCGCGTGTTTGTCGGTTTCCGCAACATGGGAAAGCCTGACACAATCATAGATTCATATAAGAAGCTTTAGAATCACTTTTACTTGACCTCTCGTACCTTAACGGCGTCTACTAAAATAGGGATCAAGCTGTATCTTCAATTCCAATGGACCGAAGTCGGAATAGTATCTTTAAGACTAAACCTTTACTAGCTGGTTTTTGCGTGAAGCCCGTACAAGCAAACAAACATCGACGGATTTGGTTTAAGAAGCCCTTATTTAGTCGATCTAAGTACTTTGTTTTTGAACATCTTTGATTCTTGAAAATTTAACATTTAACAATTTTATATAGAATATAGAGTACATCTAATAAATGATATGTAACCCTATTTATTCTTAAATATTATTATCATTACAAACGTGTGTATCATCATCACGGTGTGTCGCGCCGGCGTGATAATAGATTCACTTCACACCTGCCCGTAGACACTGTGCGAACCAGCTAACGGGTGCACCAGGACAATGGGCAACAGCGTTATCCTACTATTCAAACAAAAACTAAAGCGATCTCCAATACGCCTGCCAACGTGAAGTTTATGGCAGAACCCTCCTTTTTGAGGGGGTACGGCCCATGTGCTACAGTGGGCGGCTGACGATAATAATGTGGTGAAATATATATATATATATATATATATATATATATA
>WUAW01007316.1:7912-20841 GCA_017165845.1 Thaumetopoea pityocampa | reverse complement strand
TATTTGAATGTTTGTAAAGTCCCCGCGACACAGGAATTAATCCTAATGCGGGAGTTGTCTTAAAAAAAAAGTTGAAGCTCGAATAAACAAACATCGACGGATTTGGTTTCAGAAGCCCTTAATTAGTCGATCTGAGTAGTTTTTTTTTAATAGCTTTGATTTACGAAATTTGATTTTTAACAATTTTATAAAACAATTATATGTATATAGATATTGCGTACAAGAACATAGGCCTATCGCTCACAAATTAGGGCAAACGCATAACATTTCAATATTACACAAATACGGTATTGTAACTTTGCAAGGTTACCTACTTTGTAAATTACGATTTTTGTCTTCATAATTTGCATGTGTTTTGGATGCCCATATTGTGCTGAACTAGTTCTAACCCGCGACTTCGTTCGCGTTGTTGTAAATACGTGTCAAAGACCGTTGAGAACACATCTTTTTTTCTATCCCTTGATAACAGTTTGTTTTTTCGGAATAAAAGTTACCCTATGTCCTTCTCTGTACGCCTGACAATGTGTGTACAAATTTTTTTATTTATTTGGTGAACCAAAACAAAAAAAGCTTTAAATTAGTTAAAATTTAACTGCAAAATGTGCTAGTTTACATACATACACTCACGCCAATATCCCATAAGGCTAGGCAGAGACCATACATACAACAGTCACACCTCTTTCCTATTGGGGTAGGCAGAGACCACTTCCACCTGCTACGATCGTTTGATGTGCTAGTTTATTCTTTATTTATCTAAATAATAGTTAACGCTTTTACGATTGGTCTATTATAGCTTAGATAAGTTACTACGGACAACCAAAAACATAAATAAGTTGATTCACCCATATATAATATTTTATTTCTTCCTGCTTGTCTTTATATAATAATATTATGTACACATTTTGTAGACTAAGACGCCCATGCGCGCACGCAGGTTTCCTAACGAAGTTTTCCTTCCCCGTTGATTATATTGGCGTCTACAATGTAGAATGTGACGTCATAAACTATAATTAGATGACGTCACTATAACAGATTACACTTAAGTGTTCTATGTTATTAATACGACAGGACGAATTAGTTGTTATCAAAAAACAATACACCACATTGTTTCCTGCATAATGAAGCTGTCAAAATGTCTAGACGAGTGACTAGCGATAAATAAATCAAAAATTCCGTTCCTTTTAAAATGTGAGATAATATGCGTCATATGATCTTTGTATGTGTTATCTATATCCAAAGAGTTTTGGCGGCAACCAGAGTGAAATATCTTTTTATTTATTTATTTATTATTTGCTTAACATAGGTAGTAAGAACAAGATGGATTTTGTTATGAAATTCACTATATTATGCCAACATGCAGTGGCGTACAAATATTTTCAAACATTATTAAATATTATATATTGCCATTACCATAAATATACATTTTAACATCAGACTTACGCTGTCTGCCAGCTCCTTTGCTATTATGGGCTAGCAATCTTATCACTGAGGTTTTATTTATTTTAGCGTTTTATATGAATTTATTGATTGATATGCATTAATCTTACGGGACCTTTCGCCTAGTCAACGTCGGGTTGACGTCAAAACTCCCAATGCGCTTTAACATGAGATACACTAGCATTTTATTAACTTATGAAAATTATATAACTACTTCATATAAAGCTGTATGATTAATTTGTCTTTTTCTTTAAAATGGAAAATTTAAAAAAATATCTACATATAACGAATGTCATGTCGTAATCTATACTGTTTGAATAAAGGAATATGTAAGGATACCGATGAATTTTCGCAAGTGAGAATTTATTTATTTGATGGATAGATAACGAATAAATATTAAAAAATATAGGTATCTATACATACAAATAAATTCCTTTATATATTTACATTATTATCCGTAGTAATTATACTTATTTTGATTAAGTGTGTATATGTATGTGTATTACAATTAGTCTAGCACAATTTATGTATTATTTTATGTATTTTAATCTAACATAATATGGTGGCAACCAAAAAACTTTAATCTTTGTATGGACAGGATTGAATAATCTTGTCCATGAAGGCTGTCTGGAACAAATCGCAGTTTGCGATAAGACCACCCCACNTATACTATTATAAAATTGTTAAATGTCAAATTTTCAAAAATCAAAGATATTTAAAAACAAACTAATCAGATTGACTAATTAAGCGCTTCTGAAATCGAATTCGTCGATGTTTGTTTGTTTGTTCGGGCTTCACGCAAAAACCAGTGAGTACATTTTGTTTAAACTGATACAGTCTTAAAGGTACTATTACGACTTAAATATTGCACTTTGACTTAAATCGGTGCAGTAGAATTGAAGATACAACTTGATCCCTATTTTAGTAGCCACCATTAAGGTATGAGAGGTCAAGTAAAAGTATTTCTATGGCATATATTTCGGGATTTCCCATGTAGCTGAAAGCCGACACTCACGCATTCGGAACCGCGGGCAAAAGCTAGTTTTAAATAAAACTGAACACAAACATGTATGTGATTTCAAAATAAAGGTTTTCTGAAGCTTATATAGCTATGCATCAACTAAAGCGATAAAATTTAATACAAAGAGTTACTTTTGTAAACATTCAGCTCAGGAATTCCATTTTGCACAATACAAGACGTCAGTTTATACTGCGTATCAAATTTCGGCTCACGAACGAGTAAAGCAACTTGCATCAAATCCATACAGACTTTTTTGTAACTGTATTTAAATGACTTCAGATTTTTTACCCGCGCCATTGTATTTACTGTTATTGGATTGGAAACGATTATTTTATGGCAACGCTATCACACTATTATTATAAACTAGCTTTTGCCCACGGCTCCGCCCGCGTGAATATCGGTTTTCCGCTACATGAAAAATCTCGAAACAATCATTCGATTGTTGTTGATGTTGTTGATTGTTGTTGTTGATCTCGAAACATCATATATTATAAGCCGAAAAAAACACTTACTTGAGCTCTCGTACCTTAATGGCGGCTACTATAACAGGAATCAAGCTGTATCTACAATTCTACTGGACCGATTGTGATGAAATATGGCGCAGTATATAAGTTGAAATAGTATCTTTAAGACTGTGATTGTTTGAACAAAATCTACCCACCGATTTTTGCGTGAAGCAGCGAAACAAACAAATAAACAAACATCGATGGATTTGGTTTCGGAAGCCCTTAATTAGTCAATGTGAGCAGTTTGTTTTTCAATATCTTTGATTTTTGAAAATTTGACATTTAACAATTTTATAATAGTATAGATATAACGGATTATGTATGATTTATATGAGACAGTGATTGCTTAGTGGTATGACCATATTCTTTCAAGTCTTCGATCTCGAGATCGAATCCGATGAACTTCTGACTTTTTGAAGTTATGTAATATTAATATTTAATAATAATAATTAATATTAATAATTAATTATCAGTCGCTACGAATGATGAAGTCGCTACGCTATGAATACATCGTGGGGAAACCTACGCGCCTGAGAAATTTTCTCGACGGCGTGTGAAGTTTACCAGCCCGCAGTAGGCCAGCGCGGCGGACTACAGCCTACCCCCTCTCATTTTGGGAGGAGAGCCGTACTCTGCAGTGGGACAGTAGATGGGTTAATGATGATGATTTTAGTTTGGACGTTTGTTACTCAGTCACGCCAAAACTACTGAACTTATTTGGTTGAAATTTTTATCACAGATAGGTGTAACCTAGAGAAAAAGTTAGTAACCTGTGTATAAAGTAACCTATATGGTTACTATGTACTTCCATGTAGTAGTTCTTCTAGTAGTAGTCTAAGTGGTTACTTTATAAGCCGGAAGAGGTATGATTATATTAAAAGAGAAGTCCGAGCGGGCGAAGCCTCAGTAACAACTATTGGTAGTAACTCTGTTGTAACAGAACTTAATTGAATTTAGACTCGCCCTATCTTTTTCCAATGCCAAATACCAAAACGAGATAGCAAACTTTTTTACCGAGTACCAACATACATTTCTGTAAAAAGGTACAAAAAAAATGTTATGTTTTTGGGTATCTTTAGTCGGCATGTTCCGCGGTCGCGTCTAAATCTCTTAATATTGACGTGTCTAAAAGAAACTGACAGCACCAAAATTGTAGCTATCTCCTTTAGGCGTTGGACATTAGAAAAAGATAGGGAGACTCAAAATTTAGTTGAGTTCTGTTACAACAGAATTAGCACCAATATTGAGATATGTATGTGTGTAAAATGTAGATATTATATAAAACCTTGAAGTTTTTTACGAATAAATGAATAAAGTTTTATTTGCCGGGCGTGGGTAGGCTAACAAGTCTTATAGGTTATCACTATGTACATCCTACGCAGTGGATTATTAACACATTCACTGCCTGTCACTCGGATCCTAGTGGAGCGGTGCAAAAGTACCGCCGACTAAATTTAACAAAAAAAATATTTTGTTTCCCTAGATTTGAATTTACTCAGATAAATTTATAAAACATTATAATGGTCTAATTTCATTACAAGAGGATTAATACGTTGCTTTTTGAATTATGTAAACATTATTTTTAGTTTAGTTTTTATGAGCTTTTTCCCCAAATCTTAGTAAATTCGTTAAATTCGTCCAGTTATATTCGCATTCGTCCAGTTATATATCTTTTTCGCCCGGCAGTGAATGTGTTAATATATAATATAATTAACTAATTTATGTTAATTCTAAAGCTAATAGGAGAATATTAGGTATCATTTACAAAAAAAAAACATGTTTCTACGTATTTATATTTGACGACTGACTGGTAAAGTGTGCAGTGACCCTGCTTTCTGTGCCAATGAGTCCCGGGTTTGATTCTGGTAAGGACAAACGTTGTGTGATGAGCACAAATGTTTATATCCGAGTCATGGATGTATTTATCTATTTATGTATAATTTAAGTTGTAAGCACATAGTACATTTTTAATTCAGATTTACTCGATTTTTCTTTAATCACTTCTTTAAAGTCTTGGAGCACTTTGCTATATATTTTTGCCAGCATAACTATTACAAATTCGTCCCTTTCAATATAAATTGTATCGATATAATAATTATAATTTAGAACAACAAGTTTATGTCCGTAAATTGTACGAAGTTGTGTTTTTCAACGGTGACTAAGGTTATTAGTCAGCACTTGTTGTTTGGAATGTGAATGGTTTTGACATTTTCATCATTTATAGCCGATATATAAACGGCATCAATAAAAGGTGCACTGTCCTAAATATGCAACTGGTGATGTAAGACCCTGGAAATTCATGAGATGTCTTTGACCTTGCTTAATAATTTTGATATTGTCATCAAAATTATTAAGCATCATCAAATTAAGCAGAATAAGATGATAAATAGAGAATGAGAAATAGAAATGTAGATGGACAACATGTTAGATGTTTTTGTGATTAATTGGTTCAATGGCAGTGACCTTGCTTTCTGAGCCAATTGGTCCCGGGTGTGAATCCTGGTTGGGACAAACTTTGTATGAGGAGCACGAATGTTTGTACCTGAGTCGTGGATGTTAATCTATATATGTGTTAGCATTTATCTGTATGAGTAAGTCTAGAATGCTTCGTAATGAGGTAATCCGCAGGAGAACTAGAGTCGCCGACGTAGCTCAAAGGATTGCAAAACTGAAGTGGCAGCGGGCAGGGTGCGTAGCTCGCAGAACCGATGGTCGTTGGGGTCTTAAAGTGCTGGAGTGACGACCACGAACCGGAAAGCGTAATGCGGGTAGACCCCCGATTAGGTGGACCGATAACCTGGTGAAGGTCGCGGGCAATCAGTGGATGCAGGCGGCTCATAGCCGCTCAGTGTAGCGATCATTGGAGGAGGCCTATGTCCAGCAGTGGACATCTGTGGGCTGATATGATGATGATGATGATATTAGTATATCACTATCTAGTATCCAAGACACAGGGAATCCTAATTTGNCATTGGAGGAGGCCTATGTCCAGCAGTGGACATCTGTGGGCTGATATGATGATGATGATGATATTAGTATACCACTATCTAGTATCCAAGACACAGGGAATCCTAATTTAGAGGTAGATCTATGTGTGTGAAAAAAAAATTGTCAGCAATATATAATATGCTAGGATTTGCCCGCGGCTCCGCCCGCGTGAATGTCGGTTTCCCGCTATATGAAAAATCCAGAAACAATAATAGATTTTTTTATATAAAAAACCGTAGATCTTCACGCAAAAACTACCGGGTATATTTTGGTTAAACTGTTACAGTATTAAAGGTACTATTCCGACTTAAATACTGCGGCATGTTCCATCAAAATCGGTCCATTGGAACTGAAGATACAGCTTGATCCCTGTTTTAGTGACCGCCGTTAAGGTACGAGAGCTCAAGTAAAAGCAGTTCTAAGGCTTTTTATATAAATCTATGATTGTTTCAGGATTTTCCAGTAGCGGAAATTTAAGGCGTACAAAATATCCTGAAAATGTACACTTTACGTTTTTTAGTATTGTAGGTATAATGTGTCCTCCTTCTAGAAACGACAAAACTGGAACCGATCACCGATTGGTAAGAGACGTATTAACAATCAATGTAAAGCCGCAGAGGTACACACTAGACGCTTTAATACTGAAATAAGTAGAACTGAATTCATCCCTATTATACACAGACCTCTCTCATAAGGCACAGATCTTCTCTCATAAGGCGGGAAATTAAGCCGTGGTCTATTACGCGGGTCTAGTGCGGTTTGGTAGACTTCACACGCCCATGCGGCCATACAGGTTTCCTCATGAAGTTTTCTTTCTCTGTTGAGTACATCGGTGTCTACAATGTAGACAGTACATGGTACGGAAATGGATTCGAACCCGCGACCTTTTCGATCACGAATCGTACTTAGCACCACTTGACCATCAATGTACTCAATCTGAGCATATATACCATCGTTCTTTCTAAGGCTTGTGCCTTATTTGGTCTAAAACTTATGTTTCTTTTTGTAGAGACATTTAGTTATTTATAATCCTTTTCCAAAATTCCATATTCCTTACTCAAAATACCTTTCCTTCCTCATCTTCTTTCTATGGGAACGTAATGAGGACCTTTAATCAGTTTTGAACCATGTAAAATAGCGGCGTCATGGTACGCCACCCCCCACATGTCTCGTTTCCCGCGGGGGCGAAAAGTGGGCTACGGGTAGCCACTGCTACATTAAACGATCGCAGGAAATGGAAAGAAATGGTCTCTGCCTACCCCAATTCGGTAGTATAGTGGTCAGTACCCCGCTTGTGACGCGGGAGACCGGTGTTCTATTTTCCGCCGGAGAATCAAGGAAAAATGCGTGACTGTATGTATGTATGTAACACAACATCTTTGCTGTTAAACCATATCACAGTCACCATGACACTGAGACTTTATCAAGGTCGCGTTCACTTTAGATGTGATCCGTTGCGCGTAACGATCGTTCCGTTAGAGGCGCAGTTCACGTTCACTGCGGAAGTCGTTAATTATATGAGTGAACATCGATCAAACGACACGCGGAATTTGGGTAAGTGCTCCATTACATAGGTACGTGTCGCTGTGTGGCGCCGACATTATAATAGCGTCACTCCATCTCTCCGCGTGGGTGCTGTGAGAACCAGCTGAGGGTGTACCAGGATAATGGGCAGCAGCGTCACCCTATCCAATCAAAATCTCCATGACGCCCACCATACGTGGAGATTATGACAACCCCCTCCTTTTTAAGGAGGAGAACCATGCCCAGCAGTATGTCATATGTCATATGTATATACATATATATCATATCAGTACGCCCATGCTCATGTCCAGCAGTGGTCTTCCACGGTATATAGTGTCAGTCCATTCGTAATTTATTTTGTATTGTTTATTATCATAGGCATTTAATTTATGTATGTTGTTTTACATCTTACATGTTGGTGTCAATTCTGCTGTAATACAACTATTTAGGTTCTCCTGTCCTCTTCTAACGCCAAACTCCAAAACGAGATAACAACAATTTTGGCGCTGTCGGTTCAGTTTAGGCACGTCAAAATTACATACTAATTTAGACGTGACCTCGGAACATTCACGATCATTAAATATACGCAAAACCCCAACGTTTGTTGTCACTAAAATTTAGGTTGGTAACTAGCTAAAAATGTTTTCCGTCTCGTTTTAGTGTTCGGCATTAGAAAAAGAGAGGAGAGCCGAAATTTAAGTTGTGTTACATTGATACAATGCGATTCAAATAGGAATAGGAACATCAATGATCTCTATCTATCAAATGTCACTTGAAAAGTACGGTTTGCAAAGAATACTTTATTTATAAAAATCTTACATCAAATTTAAATAAAAACGTTAAATAGTACTAAATTAGGTAAATAATTAATATTTCATGACTTTAAATAATTAATATTTAGTTTGAATATTATTTAATATTTAGTTTTAATGTAATATTTAGTTTGAATTTAAATAATATTTATTTTTAGTTTGAATTGACAGCTATGATGTCACAATATGGCGGAAAGTCGATCCTATTCTCATTTGAATCGCATTGTACCAATATCAGTCAAGTCTTACCCTAGAAATCGTATTTTTATTTCACATGCAGTGGCTGACTTTGTTAGTTGAGCGTATAATTTTGTTCTTTAGTATTATTNCCAACTATTTTTTGTTCAAAAAGAGTACACTTTGCAAGTATTTCATAGGTGAAAAAAAAAGAAGAAAAAACGATAAAAACTTTATTTTCTTTTAAAAACATATTTTTTTTTTGCTAAATGAGGATGTTCGTCTAATAATGTAGCCACATCCGAACTACTTTCATTTTGCATATTAAATTTGACTGTTAAGACGGCATATAATGTTTTTACAGAAAGTTGCGACTTCTCACTGCTCAAATAATCATTCCCTAGTGAAAATACCCTTTCAACAGCAGCATTATTGCCATAAAATAATCTAAAAAAATGTTTTAGAAATACAAATGAGTATAAAATTATACAAACGAGTACTTTCAGAGTACAGGATTTGAAAAGAGTACGGTTTGCGAAAAAAGAGTACAAAACTCAGTAAATGAGTATAGTTGGTCACCTTATTATTACAAAGGTTATTAGGGAATAGCAAACAGGATAATCGAATGGAAAATTACAACTTTTGACGTAATGATCTCACCTACGATTTTAACAATGACGGAACGGGGTCATGATATTATGATTATTTTTAAATTTATTTATGTACACACATATTTATTTATACCACATGGGAAATCTTGACTCAATCATATAATAGATTTATATAAAAAACCAACCAACCACTTTTACTTGATTTCTCGTACCTTAATGGCGGCTACAAAAACAGGGATCAAGCTGTATCTTCATTTATACTGGTCCGTTGGTTTTTGCGTGAAGCCCGAACAAACAAACGAACAAACATCGACGGATCTGATTTCAGAAGCCCTTAATTAGTCGATCTGAGTAGTTTATTTTTAAATATCTTTGAATTTTGAAAATTTTACATTTAACAATTTTATAATAGTATACATAATAAAAAACCTATACCTAGCTACTATAATAAAACAGATTGGGAATATTTAACAGAGTGCTAGTTGCAAGTTTTCACGCATAGAAAGTAATTAATATTAACAATATTATGTGAACAGAGATTCAGGTCACAGACAGGTACAAACATTAAAATAATCAGGAAATAATTTCAAAAGCAACGACTGACAAGAATATGAATGACCACAGTCTAAATAGGAAATAAATACAATTATATACATTCAAATAGATCAAACAAAAACTTCAAGGCTCGGCCGCCGTCTAGCAGACTCTAAGGTCTGCTTATGACGAAGCTAATTACGGTGTTCATTCAATTGAATAAGTTTATATAACTATTGTGTCGCTGGCACGCTGCGATTTCCAACAGTTCGTGGGAGAGGATGTTCGCTAACGGCATATCACAAACAGGTTGATAGTAGATCGACCAGATGAGCGGCGTTGGCCAGTCTAATGTAATTTGAACCTGTTTAGGTAAAAAAGATATAATGAGATCGAAATAAAAACAGTGATGACCTGAAACATGGTCACTGACTATGGGCCTCATAAGAAAGCTCAAAGTCACGCAGCGAACAACGGAAAGGACTATGCTCGGAATTTCCCTGCGAGACAGGTTGCGAAATGAGATAATCCGCAGGAGAACTAGAGTCGCTGACGTAGCTCAAAGGATTGCAAAACTGAAGTGGCAGTGGGCGGGACACATAGCTCGCAGAACCGATGGACGCTGGGGTCTTAAAGTGCTGGAGTGACGACCCCGAACCGAAAAGCGTAATGCGGGTAGACCCCCGACTAGGTGGGCCGAAGACCTGGTGAAGGTCGCGGGCAATCGGTGGATGCAGGCGGCCCATAGCCGCTCGGTGTGGCGATCATTGGAGGAGGCCTATGTCCAATAGTGGACGTCTGTGGGCTGATATGATGAAGATCGAATTAAAAACACAATGGCAAATAAATATGATTAAAACCATACCCATCATTTTATCTACCACAGGCGTCGTGCCAATCACCCTACATACTAGTCTCACCAGTCTCAATATGCACCCATCCACAATAGCACTGATTCAGAAAGCTGTAATATTAATAGCTGCAGCACAGTTAGGGAATTCATATCTTTACCAGGACCCCATTAATTTATTTAGTCATTTGGTTTTGACCCATGCTTTAATTTACCTCCTCGGAGAGAGGATAATTCTTGTGAACATAATAATTATATTCTGGCCACTTTATCTACTTTATCTACGATTTAGTCTCAAACTAGTATTTTCTGTATCTTGGGCACTAGACAACGGTATACATACTTATATAGATAAATACTATACATAAATAGACACACGCGTCTATGATTCGGATACAAACCTTTTTGTTCATTACACAAAGTCTGTCCCTACCGGGAATTGAACCCGGGATTCATTGGCACAGAGAGCAGAGTCACTGCCACTATATCAATCGGGCATCAAATTGTGCTTATAGAACAGAAGTCTTTCTTTTTCATCTTCGCGTTATCAATGTTAGTTTTTCGGTGTCGGTATACGTCTCCCTCCTCAATCTACTTTGTGATTCCTTCAATCTTCATCGTCCTCAATAGTGAGTCCATTACCTTGTATATTCACGACATCCTGTTGTGAGGACGTGTAGATTTTACCATGAGGTTACTTCTACGCACAAAATTGATCTTGACATTTTTAGTGGCATCTTTTGGTTTCTATATGAATGACGGACTGCTCATTTGATACCCAATATTATATGATGATATGATAATGATCTGATACCCAAGACACAGAGAATCCTAGTTTGGGACTAGATCAATGTCCAGAATGTAAATAAAAAAATAAATAAAAAACGAGATATTTAGTTCAAAATTAAGGAAGCTCTGTCATCTTAGCCGTGCTCACTTGTTTAGCAACCTCAAACTTAGTGCATTGAACAGAATTACATTTTTATAGTGTGTTGGACAGTATTACAGTTTTTATTTTTTCGTTCAATAATTACGTTACTTTTGAAATTTTTGGATTACCGTCTGGGCTCTTAAATGAATCTTAAATATTGTAATTCTGTCAGGTATAAAGCATATAGTGTATGAAATATGAACAATATTTATTGTCAATGTGGACGGAGTCGCTACTGTCTTTAATATATAGCAAAAAAAAAAACGACAAATAAGACATCTCAAAATAAATGTCAAATAAATGAAGACTTACTTATATGAGAGTTAAGTTTTACTAAAAAAGCAGTAAAAAAGCAAAATTATTTCATCATCATCATAATCAGTTTCTTAAAGTCTACTACTGGACATGAGCCTTCTCCATAAAAGGATGGAATTTGCCATAATCTGAACGCTTGCCAAGCGTTCAGATCATGGCAAATCTTCTGGAGTCTGAGACTGGAGAAATCTTCAATCTATCTTGGAGATAGCATGGCATTCTTGAATCGCGGGATAATAACTGTCAACGGGCTCAATAAAGGTTTATAATTATACCAAAGAAATAAAACGGAATATTAATAAATTAACGACTACTGGTCATCATATACATTATATCTGTCAAAACTTACGACTTTTGACTTCTTTCTTAGTTTATGGCGTTTGACTGATTTAGTACAATTCTGCCAATATCCGTTGTGAAAGTATTATAAACTTAGGGATAGTTAGCGGTGAAAATAAACAATGTTAACAGTGAAAGGATGAAGTCGTATCCAGAGCAGTGAATTTAAAACAAAGGATACAACAATAAATATTATATATAAACACAACTCGACTGGAGAATCGATCAAGTGTATGTGCGTAATTATTATGATACTGCTCATGTTTCATGTCTCGGTTGACGTAAAGAACGTTTTTTGCAGACACTTTCTCTGAACCAGATAGTATGTCAACATAATAATATGATTGTGGATGGTCGCCTACATTGTGGGTGCTCGTTATATCCGCGTCAAGAACCTATTGTATTTAGCTTGTAGTAAAAGAAAAGCAAAATGGCCGCCAGGTTTAGTCTGTAGAGTGTTAATTATTCATTTTTATTTTAATTACTTTTATGGCTTTGGGATCATGTCCTTTGAAGCCCTTATTATATAATATAATAAGATGATAATCCTTATGATATAATTAATCGCTGTCAGTTCTGTTTTTTTTTATATTATTTTATATTATGTTTCTTTTACTTATTTATTCAACTAACTGTTAAGTCTGACTTTGTGTTTCATGAATTATAATTTTGTCAAAAAATCCAGGGAACTACCTACTTCATTAAAGATGTTTTAAAGATTAATTTTGTTTAATTAATTATGTTAAAAATTGTTAACCGGACAAGCTAATTATTGTAACTTTGGTGAGAAATTATTTAGATGTTATTTATTTATTTTATTGTACACAAACAGATAAATACGTTTTTACATAAGAAAAAATTATGTACAAAGGCGAGCTTAACTC